>PVIU01007288.1:62077-87591 GCA_004026605.1 Ondatra zibethicus | reverse complement strand
CACAAACAGAAGACCCTCCTACACCAACTAAGTGAGTAGAGTCCTGGTGTGACCTCTGCCTTGTCACCTTTCAGCAGACACCAGGGCGGGAGGGGGCAGGATGGCAGCAGGGCCTGGCACCGGCTAGGCAGGTACTCCACACTTGGCCACCTTCTGTGCCTTTTTGAGCACCTCCTACTAGCCTAGAGACATAAAGCTGAGTTTGCCATGCTACTCTTAAGAGCTTACTGTTAGATGAGGGAGAGGGGTGAATGAGGCAGGGCCCTGAGGAACACCAGAGATGCCAGAACACTCAGCTAGGCCAGGGAAGGCTTTCTAGAAAAGATGGTCCAAGCGGTGTTGAGTCCTGAGGGACAAGTACAAGTTGGGCAACATAAGTTTGTGGATAGGCATTCTAGGCTGTGGCATAGGCTGAACAGGTAGCAGAGATAGAGAAGAATGGGTAAGAGGGCAGGGCAGGATGACTCAGTGGTCAAGGTGCTTCCTACCAAGCCTGCCAGCCTGAGCTTGATCTCTAGCACCTACATACTACATAGTAGAAGGAGAACCAACTCATATAAATTTTCCTCTGTTTTCCACACATTTGATGTGGAAAAAGAAACACACACACACACACCAGACAAATATAATAAAAATACTTTTAAAACTTCCTAGAGTGTGGCTGGAGAGATGGCTCAGAGGTTAAGGGCACTGACTGCTCTTCCAGAGGTCCTGAGTTCTGTTCCCAGCAACTACCTGATGGCTCAGAGCCATCTGTAATGAGATCTGGTGCCCTCTTCTGGCCTGCAGTTATACATGCAGACAGAACACTGTATACATAATAAATAAATAAAATTTATATAAAAGGCTTCCTAGAATGTTTTTATATTTATTTGATTTATATATGTGTGTGCATATGTGTGCCATGTGCATGTGGTACCCACAGAATCCAGAAGAGAGCATCATATCCCCTGGAATTGGAGTTGCAGGCATGAGCTGCCTTGATGTGGGTTCTGGGATCTGAGCCTAGGTTCTCTGTAAGTGCAGGAAATGCTTAACCACTGAGCCACCTCTCCAGCTCCCAAAATATCATAATCTTAATGCTGACCAAGTTTATGGAAAAGTGCTCTGCACTATATTCCACACCTAGCAGCCTTCTCTTAAATGTTATTGTTGTTGTTGTTGTTATATTTTTGAGATAGAGTCTCACTGTGTAGCTCTGACCGATGTAGAACTGCCGTGTAGACCTGAATTCACAGACCCGTTTGTCTATACCACCCTAGTGCTGGAAATAAAGCTGTGCACCACCATACTTGGCAGGAGTTATTCTGCTTGTCCTCTTTCTGTTAGAGAGAAAACCTTCAGTGCCACACTCTAACAGCAAATAAATACAAATGGATCCTCTTTGGACATTAGACTTCATCAGTGCCCTTGTGGTTCTTCTTGGGGTAGTAACAGCATCTGGAAGATTAAGGGTGATCTGGCTTAGATTGTGGACTGAAAACTTGCTGTTGTTTTCTTTCACTCTCAGGGGTGATAGACAGTTTTGTAGTCAGAAGGCAGCTGTCTACTCACTGAATTTGACAGCAGACCCTCCTCATCGGCTCTTTAAACTTATTGACCAGATCAACCCTTCTGTCTTCTGCATCCATATTTCAAACTGTAAGTATTTGAATTTGATAGATTTTATGAAGCCCTCTTTTTCTTTTAAAAGTTGCTTTTTGGGAAAACACCTCATTCAGTTCCATTTAAAGCACCCATACTGTGTTTCGGCTGTGTGAATAATTCAAGGCTGGAGGCTGATTCACAGGTAACTTTATAGACCCTTGGCACACACTGTCTTCAAGTCCTTGTACTGTCGCTGTCTTTATCTTACACTTGACTTCAAAGATGTTTATGCCAAGTAACCATGGGAATCCAGATTGTGTGTGTGCATGCGTGCATGTGCATATGTGTGTGCACGTGTATGTGTGTGCACATTTATTTCCTTTTGGAGTAATAGTTGAAAATCAGTTTCTTCTTTAAATGTTACCTGTGGTTTCCATTTCCCTTTTCTTTTTTATTTTTACTCAGAGTATTTGCATGAATACAGGATCTGTATTTTTACCTGAGCAGTCAGCCTAGGCAGTGTGTTGCTCCTGAGGGTGTGCTGTTCTCGGGATATCAAAGAGCACAGGCACACTCATGGCTCTGTCGGTTAAACTTCATCTTCTCATTCCAAATCTTTCTCTATTTTGGATTTGTTCCCTTGTGCTTAAAGACTTGGGCGACTGTGCTGTGATTTGTCCTAAGTGACAAGTGACAGTGACTGTCTAAGCCATAACAGCAGCCTGATGGACATGGAGCCTGCCTCTTCCTCGCCCTTCATGCCCAGTACAGGAGATGGCTGCCAAGAGATGAATAAGTTTTATCTTCCCACAGCCACCCAGAGAGAATGTCCCTAGGAGGGAGTAAGAAACAGACACTTGTCTGTGTGCTGGAGAAAGTGACCAGCTCTGTCCCTTGGTTTCTGCTGTGTTGTTTCCTGCAGGCCTTCGAAACAATTACTACCAACCACACTGTTAGATGCAGCCAAGTCTAGTGATCCTGTTTGTTTGCTTATTGATTTTTCAAGACAGGGTCTTGGACTGGAACTCATCATATAGACAAGGATGGCCTTAAAGTCATGATGATAGGGATCCTGTTCATCTAAGAAGCCTTAAATCCTGAGAGATGCTGGGTGGTGGTGGTGTGCGCCTTTAATCACAGCACTTGAGAGGCAGAGGCAGGAGGATCTCTGTGAGTTCAAGGCCAGCCTGGTCTACAGAGGGAGTGCAAGGACAGGCTCCAAAGTCACACACAGACACCCTGTCTCAAAAGAAAGAAAAAAAAAAAGAAAGAAAGAAAATCCCAGGAGAGGCAAATATAAAAGAAAACTTTTTATTTCTTTTAAGACAGGGTTTTTCTGTGTAACCTAGATGTCCTGGAACTCACTCTATGAACTTTGAACTCAGACCCACCTGCCTCTGCCTGTGCTGGGACTAAAGGCCTGTGCCACTACCACCCGACAAGAAAACATTTAAAATTACGTTTATTTGTGTGTGTGCACATGCATGCATGCGTGCATAGGTTAGAGGGTGTCTTTTCTAGAGTTAGCTCTCTCTTTCCACTATCTCGGTCCTGGGGATCCAACTCAGGTTGTCAGGTCTGGAGACAAGTGCCTTTATTTACTGAGCCATGAAGAAAGTCCAGAAAAACTTTTATTATATCAGCCTTTTTGTTTTGATTTTTGAGACAGGGTTTCTCTTTGTATCCCTGACTGTTGTTGAACTAGCTCTGTAGACCAGGCTGGCCTCCAATGGACTCAGAGATCTGCCTGCCTCTGCCTCCCAAGTACTGGGATTAAAGGTGTGCACCACCACTGCCCAGCTTTTAACATCGGTCTTGTTGCTACCAAGAATGGGTTTCTAAGGCTGGAGAGATGGCTCAGAGGTTAAGAGCACTGGCTGCTCTTCCAGAGGTCCTGAGTTCAATTCCCAGCAACCACATGATGGCTCACAACCATCTATAATGAGATCTGGCTCTCTCTTCTGGCCCACAGGCATACATCCAGACAGAATACTGTATACATAATAAATAAATCAATCTTTTTTTTTTTTTTTGGTTTTTCGAGACAAGGTTTCTCTCTGGCTTTGGAGCCTGTCCTGGTACTAGCTCTTGTAGACCACTGGTCTCAAACTCACAGAGATCCGCCTGCCTCTGCCTCCCGAGTGCTGGGATTAAAGGTGTGCGGCACCATCGCCCGGCTATAAATAAATCTTAAAAAAAAAAAAGAATGGGTTTCTAAACTAGGGATATCACATACTCCATACATTTCTGCTGATTTTCAATGATTTGTCTAAAAACAGACAAGCCTGCTCTGTCCTTTGCTAATCCGGAAGTGCCTAATGAAGACAATTTCGACAGACTGACACAAGCATCAGGTGGCTTTACGCTGAGTGCCACATCCGACGGCCCTTCTACAGCCACCTCAGATGCCCCACAGCCCACTAAATACGAGGTGAGCCAACAACGTGATGGAAGTCTCTCCCACATCCTGAACTATCAACTAATTTTAGTGTCAGGATAGAATGCCAAACTGCCAGCCCTTGGGACATAGTTGACACCACAGGGAGTCATTGCTGTTCCTCTCAAAGATCATGGGAAGTCAAGTGAGTGTTCAAATTCTAAACCCAGGATTTGAGGCCACTTCTGCAGTTGAAATTTTCTTTTCTTTTCTTTTTGTTTATTTGTTTGTTTTTTCAAAACAGGGTTTCTTTGTGTAACAGCTCTGGCTGTCTTGGAACTCACTCTGTAGACCAGACTGGCCTCGAACTCCCAGAGATCCACCTGCCTCTGCATCCCGAGGGCTGGGATTAAAGGCATGTGCCACCACTGCCTGGCTCTGTGTTTGATTTTTATCTCACAAAATTTTCTGTTCTTTTCAGCCCAAGAGACTGTAGCAAACTGATTGAAGCCTGCCTCTGGGCATGGGGAGTGGACTGCCTGGGTGTCAGGTCCTCGTCTCAGGATCATATTTTGTTTTACAGATATTAGGAAGCTGTGTGCTATTTTATATAATCCCTTCATTAGCAAACCAGTAAAATATGACCCGTTAATGATGCATGTAATTTTTAAATTGATTTTTATTGAGCTCTGCAGTTTTTTCTGCTCCCCTCCCTGCCTCTCTCCTTCCTTTCAACCCTCCCCCAAGGTCCCCATGCTCCCAATTTACTGAGGAGATCTTGTCTTTTTCTACTTCCCATGTAGATTAGATCTATACTGGTGCCCACCTATAATCTCAGCAGTTGGGAGGTGGAGGCAGGAGAAGCAGGTGTTGAAATTTAAAGCAGCCTGAGCTACATGAAACCCTGCCTCAGAACAAAACAAGAGGGGGCTGAGATTACTGAGTGGTTACGTGCTTGAGCCGCGGCACAAAGACAGGTGTTCCGATCTCCACTATCCTCGCAATGCTTCAGGAGGTCAGCATCGGAAGGTGGACATGGGCTCTCCAGGAGAAAGCTGGCTACAGACTAACTCTATCCGCACGCTCAGGGTTTAATTGAGAGACCTTGCTTCATTGAATAATGTAGCTGAATGACTGAAAATGCTGCCTAATATCAACCTTCAGCCTCCATTTATTTGCCCATGTATCCATGTGCTCATGCAGACACACACACAGACACACACATGCACATGCCCATGAACATACAAACAATTATATCACGTACACACATGTATATAGAAAAGGAAGGGCAAAAATAACCTTTTCAGAAGCATCCTTGGAAAAGGAAAGTCTAATATATAGACTAGTTGTCGGAGCGGGAGGCAGCAGAGGAGCCTCAGTAAAGATGGAAAGGCTCTCACTGGTAGAGCGCATGCTTAGTGTGTTCCAGGCTGTGGTGTCAATCCCACCTGCTCTGCCCCCCCATCCCAAAAAAATCCACATTGAAAACCTTTGTAAAAAGGCTGGCCCATGTTCATCCTGGTCTGTAAGTATATCTACAAAATTTGTACATAATTGTAGAAGTGGGGTTCATGGCCACATTGTTCTAGAAAGCTCTTTTGTTTTTCTGCGATAACCTTTGTGTCTTGCCATGTCAATATGAAGGTCAGTTACTGTTCTTTGAACATTCCCTGTGTGCCGGGCACTGTGGGGGGCTTTCCCAGCATGACCGAATACAGCCTGGGAAGAACTCACTGCTGTCCCACTAACCTGAGAGAAACGGGTGCAGGAGAAGAGCTGTGGACCAGTGTCAGAGCATCTTGATAAGCCCGCCTTGTGTGTGTTCCACCATCCCAGTCCTGGCAGCACTGGGGCTGGAACCATGCTGCTCACGGACCCCAGCCCTCCAGCTCCAGCTCTTATATATGTTTTTAGGTTTTTTGATTTGATTCTGACTGTATGTTCAGCTGGTCCTTGAAATGATAATCTTCCTGTCTCTACTTCCTGAGCGGAAGAGTACACCAGCCGCTATCCATTTTTTTTTTTAATTAGAAACATTAATTATGTGTTCCTATTTCTTTATTTTGAGATAGGGTCTCACTCTGTAGCCTTGACTGTCCTAGACCTTGCTATGTAGATCAGGCTGGCTTCAAACTCATATAGATCTGCCTGCTTCTGCCTTTGAGTGCTGGGATCAAAGGTGTGCGCCCTAGCACTGGGATAATTATGTGGGGGGGGGGCATGTGCAAGTGAGTGTAGTGCCCATGGAGGCCAGGAGAGGGAGCTGAGTTACAGGTGGTGGGAACTGCCTGATGGGGGCAGGTTAGAAACCGAATTGGGTCCTCTGCAAAGGCACTATGTACTCTTAGCATCTGCCCCACCATCCTTTCTTAGCAGATGCAAGCAGACCTGGTCTCAAAAACTAAGGTGAAGAACAATTGAGGAAGACATCCAATTGACCTCTGACCTCCATGGGCCCCTCCCCCACACAAAATCCACACACACAAAATCTTGTAAGATTTTAATGAGTATCACAACTGCCATTTAAATGAATGTAACTGTACAGTGATTTGTTCACACCTGTGCTCAGTCATCTGATTCCTGTCCACAGAGGGAAACACTACTTCAGCTTCTCATCCTATGCCAAGGGGCATTCCATAATGAAACAGGGGACACTAGAGTGACAGGCATACACAGCTGCACATGTTCTTTTTAGCCTCTATTTATTTACTTGAGGTAGGATCTCACTATGTAGCTGTGGTTCACCTAGAATTGCCTATGTGGACCAGGCTGACCTCTAATTTATAGACATCTGCCTGCCTCTGCCTCCCAAGTAGGAGAGGATATAGTTAAACCTGGGTTAAAGGCATGGATCATCACAACTGCCTTAAGCAACTTTAATCCCATCATTTGGGAGGCTGAGGCAGAAGGACCACTTGAGCCCTTTGAGCCCTAGAGGAATTCAAGACCAGTCTGGGCACCATAGTAATACCTCATCTCTAGATAGATAGATAGATAGATAGATACATACATACATACATACATACATGAAAATTTAAGGGGCTAGTGCAGTGGTTCTCAACTTTCCAATGTTGTGGGCCTTTAATACAGTTCCTTATGTTGTGGTGACCCCAACCATAAAATTATTTTCGTTGGCCGGGTGGTGGTGGCACACGCCTTTAATCCCAGCACTCAGGAGGCAGAGGCAGGTGGATCTCTGTGAGTTTGAGACCAGCCTGGTCTACAAGAGCTAGTTTCAGGACTGGCTCCAAAGCTGCAGAGAAACCCTGTCTCGAAAAAAAAAATTATTTTCATTGCTACTTCAGAACTGTGATTTTGCTACTGTTATGAATGGTAGTGTAAATATTGATATGCAGGATAGTTTTAGGGAATACCTGTGAAAGGCTCATTCAACTTCCAGGTTGAGAATCACTGATCTAAGCCTCTTCCTCACAACTCAGCTAGTTTCTGCTTCTTCCAGGTTGCTGACTGGTCTGAGAGTCTTCTTTACAGCTCTGTTCATTTAGCCTCAGAGGGACTCTCAGAGTTTATTGCTTACTCTGGCAAGGAGGGGCCTAGTGAATCTGGTCAGTTTCAGGGACTTCCTGAAGTTCCTTAGAGTCGTTTACCTTCCTGCTTAAGGAGCTTCCCTGCAGGGCAGAATGTTTCAGTTTTGGAGGAAACCGTTACAGAACAGTTTTAGCTGTGCAGCCTAGGCTGGCCTTAAACTCATAAAGATCCATCTGCTTCTGCTCCTGAGTGCTGGGATTAAAGATGTGCACCACCACATGAAGCTTAAAATTTATTTTTAAAAGGTGTGTTTGTGTGTGGTTGACAGCTGAGAATGAGCCCTGGGTAGCAGGGACTGTGCTCAGCATTGTGTCCCCAAACCCACAGCTCCGTGGGCACTGCCATGTGTCCAGCACATGCTGAAGGAACACCTTGTCTCACCTGTGTGCTCTGTGTTTTGCAGTACGGAGTTCCTCTGCAGACTGCAGGCACATCTTCAGGTTCATTTCTTAGACTGCCTTCGTCTCTCACGTCATCTCTGTGCACAGATCAGAACCCTGCAGGTAAGAGAATGCCCCTGCTCTTCCTGTTAGTCAGTCACTTCAGCTTGCCAGTTAAACAGGCTTCATAGCCTAAAGACTCTTCAGGTAGAAAGGCCTCGAAGGTTGCCTGCCTGAAGAGGTCCTTTCTACCCTGGTCAGTGACTGCCTGAACCCTGCGGTAAGCACCTGGAAACAGTGACATGCAGGTACACATTTCGGGGATTACAGATCTCTACAGCATTTGTTTAAGTACTTATATGTGCTGGTTGTCATGCTGCATGAGGCTGATTCCTCTGGTTAAGGGGCCAGTGACATGGCTCAACAGGTAAAGGTGCTTGCTACCAAGCCTGACAATTTAAGGTTTATTCCTGAGACTCATGGAGTGGAGGGAGGGAGTTGACTTCCACAGGTTACCCTCTGTCTTCCAGCCATGTGCTGTGTCTCTCATGCAGCCACCCACCCACAAGTCAAATGTAATAAAAAAAAATTAAAATTGTTTTCACAGTACCCCTTGAGGCCATGCTAACATCACCAGGTTTTTTTCCCTCCAGAAGTTCAGTGGTGAGGCTTTCAGTTTCTTTCCATTTGTGTTGTTTGTCTCTACATAGCCCCAAGCTGGCTCAGAACATGCTGAGGTCAGGCTGACCTTGAGCTCACAAAGACCTACCTCCCTCTGTGCCTCCCTGTGCCTTCCCAATGCTGGAATTAAAGTCACAGGCCATCATGTCTGCCTCTCACTTGTTTTCTGAGTCAGGGTCTTTTGGTGTATCTCATCCTGGTCTTTCCAACTTTGTCTCCCCAGTTCTGGGATTCCAAGTGTGCACCCCATGCCTGCTTGTGTAGGATTTCTTTGGCTGAGTCTCACAGTGGGAGCACTGAGACCGTTGTGCTAAGGGGCCTGGGTAAGAACCACTTCTTCCAGGAGAGCAGAGAAGTCAAGTCCTAGGGCCTGGGCAAAAGAAGGCCAAAGCCGTGGCTCTCTAACCCTCAGCCAGCTGTGAGCAACTGTAATGAATGACTGGCTAACAAGTTCTGATGAGAAGAAGCTTCTTTGCACAAGTAGGCCAAGGCCAGTTAAAACCAGCTGAAGCCTGGTGAGGCCGCATGCCTCAGACCCTAGCTCTTAGGAGATGGAGGGAGGATCACCAGTTTGAGGCCCACCTGAGCTACATAGTGAGATCTTGTCTCAAAAAGCAAGCAAGGCAAACTAAGAAGCCATTTCCACTTTTCAGAGTGACAAAACTCAGAGAGTTTGAAGCTGTGGGGAACAGATATTCCCCTGCAGGAGCTGGTGGAACAGTTGGTCCCACCCTGCCAAGGGCGGTATAACATATGAATCAGAATTAGCAAAGCTCCTGCAAGAAGGCTTGGCCCACATCCAAAAGCCCCATGCAGACTATGACAGTGACAGCCAAGGCAGAGACAACTGCAGTGGCCATTAGCAGGGAGCTGGGGAGTAATTATGCCACATCCACAAGAGAACACTAATTATCTCTTCAGGGCTGCTGCAGAGTCTTCAGGATGTATTCATTGCTCATGGAAAACATGCACAGTTTAGTGCATCGTGTGCACAGCTGTGTCCAAAAGGGGGAAATAATTGTTTTTTTTAAAAAACCTTTTACGTATGTGTTTCTTTTGCACAGTATCTCTGAAAGCTTCAGCAGGCAGGCGCGACACTCCCTTGGGCAAGGACCTGGGTGGGGGACAGAATTGGGGGAGACACTGTTCAGTATCTTTTGTGTCTTTTAAGTTTAGAATATTTTTGTGCGTGTATTTCCTAGTTGAAACCCAGTTGTTAAGCCCCATTTTAAACATGCTGCATTTGTGTTGTAGATTATTTTGCCTTTTATACAGTTTTTGTTTCCATTCATTAGCTAAACATGTCTGTATTCCCCCTCCCCCACCCTCACCCCGGGATGTCACCTTCTCCAGCATTCCTGGTGAGCCAGGCCTTCAAATGCAGCAGAAGGGTGGACATTGAAGAGTGTGAACAAACGGAAGCCCTCAGCATGGCTTATTACAGCAGCCCTGCCATCCTGAGGGTAAGGATCAGCTGGTGCACAGCTCTGTCTGTGTTCTGGTCTTCACACCCTCGAAGATGCAGAGTGATCTCAGCATGTGCCTGACCTGGGTGGGCGCTGTGTTCTCTAGCACTGTGGCGACAGTGGCTGCTGAAGTGATCTTTAAAAAAAAAAAAAAGATTTATGTATGTATTTTATGTATATGAGTGCTCCATCATTTGCACACCAGAAAAGGGCATTGGATCCCATCACAGAAGGCTGTGAGCCACCCTGTGGTTGCTGGGAATTGAACTCAGGGCCTCTGGAAGAGCAGCCAGTGCTCTCCCCTCCGAGCCATCTCTTCAGCCCCTGCTGAAGTGATCTTTATGAAGCTTGTATGTACTTGGGTTGTATCTTGTTTCTATTCAGTTTTAAAATTCCCTTCATTCACCTTGATAATAGCCAACCAAGGCCAGGTTTTGAGTGACTGCGAACAGCTTTGGAAGTCTGGTGTTTAATGCCGGCGGTGTTAACAGTCCTGTGGGCACCGTAAAATGTGGACTCGTGGTGGCGCATGCCTTTAATCCCAGCACTCGGGAGGCAGAGGCAGGCGGATCTCTGTGAGTTCGAGACCAGCCTGGTCTACAGAGCTAGTTCCAGGACAGGCTCCAAAGCCACAGAGAAACCCTGTCTTGAAAAACAAACAAACACAAAAACAAAAACAAAAACAAAAAAAACCAAAAAACAAAACTTGGGCTCTCAGAAGCAGCAGGGCCGTGAGGCGGTCTGGATTAGTGGCACCAAGCAGGCAGGCCTCTGTAATGGTGCTTCTCATGGGAAGGACAAGGTTGTAGAAGGAAATACGGTGATTGGCACATAGATAGGAGCAGGAGAGGACCAGTCCTAAGTGGAAAGGTTGCTGTCGTCTTAGTGATGACTCTAATGGATGACAGTGGCCTTTAGCTGAAGCCTGAAATGGCTATAGAAATGCACCTATTTCTTGTGCCTAACTAAGTTTATTGTGGTTTATTTTTGTCTAGGTGCCTAATTCAACGACACAGGTAAAAGCATTTCACTCTATCTCTCTCTATCTCTGTCTCTCTTTCTTTCTCATTCTCTGTCTCTTTGGGGGTGGGGATGTGCACATGTGTGTGTACATGTGTATGCAGATGTTTTTGTCCAGGGGTGGGGATGTGCACATGTGTGTGTACATGTGTATGCAGATGTTTTTGTCCAGGGGTCAACCCATGAGTATTACATTCCACAAGCCATCCACTTTTTTTTTTTAAGATTTATGTTTACCCAGGCATAGAAGTAAATGGCTTTAATCCCAGTAATTAGAAGACAGAGACAGGCAGATCTCTGTGAGTTCAAGGCCAGCATGGCCGACAGAGAGAGTTCCAGGCCAGCCAGGGCCACACAGTGAGATCCTGTTCTCAAACAAAACAAAGAAAAGATATGTCAGGCCTTTCTGTAACGTCCTTCCAGACTCTAGAAAGTGCTTTGATTCTACCATTCCAAACTGGCCCAGTCACCATGGTGTCTGTAAGTCACAGACTCAAGCTGCTGGGGCAGCTTGATAGGCAGACAGTTGTGGAGATTGCCTTTTTCTTTTTCTGTCACCCATGTCCCCACACTGTGTCTGCATGGGAGCAAGTGATGTGACCTGGAAGGACAGTTGTAGGTTGCCTTGGTCATGGGAGCAGGTGTGTAAAGACTGCATCTTTATTTCTAAAGTGACAGCTCCGGCACTTGCCAGTTTAAGTTGGAAACATCTTTGCGTTAACTGAAGACAGTATAAAGAGCAGGTGTTCCGGGCACCTTCCCAGACAGGCCTCCAAGAACTGATGTGGAACATCCTGTTAGAAGCGGCTGGGCTGTCTTCAGGGGATTGCTTGTTGCTTCGTCACTCTTCTGGTGTTGGTCACAGTGACAAATGTCCCTTAAAAAGTTTGTCTGGCTCTGTCTTTCCTCAAACCTGCTGCCTACCTCACCAGCAACTGTGTGAGGTGCCTGTGAGGTCCATCTCCTGAGGCAAGGGGTTGCTGAAAGTGGGATTCTGACCAATTCTGTGGCATTTAGTACTGCAGTCTAACCCCAGGATGTTTTCATCACCCCTAAGAATCCCCGTCCCTTAGGTGTCACTCGGCAGTTTCCAGTCTATGACGACCACTTTGGTTTCTGTGGATTTGCCTATGCGGACATTCCATGTTTAGTGGAGTCTGCTGTATGTGTAACCTTTGGTGTCTGGGTTCTTCACTTGATGTTTTCAAGACTCACCCATGTGGTAGCATGTTTTGGGATTTGGTTTTTTATGGGTGAATAGCATTCCTTGTGGAAATGGACTCTTGGGCTATTTCCATCTCTGTGATGAATAGGATCTTAGAACACTGCTCTCCAAATATATGTGTGTTTACATGGAAATATCCACAGCATGCACAGGGCATGGCAGTGTGCACGTCCTGTACTTTGCATTATTGTCACTAAAGTTTCATTTTAGGCTTTGGTTGTTGTAACAGAGTCACCTGTGCTATATGTAGCCTGTAGTAGCCTCATAACCAAGGCTATCTTCCCTCCCAGGTCTCCATCAAGATCCAGTCTGTCCTGTATTGGTCTCTCAATCACACGCTGACGCGGTTAGAAGGCCATAGCATCCTGCGGCCATCTCTGGTCAGCACTGGGCAAGATAGACTCTGCAGCAATGTTGTTCTCGAGGTGGGTGCCCAATGTGACTCTGCAGTCCTGCTCTGACTGCCTGACTCCAGCCTGTTGGCCTCCAGGGAAGACTCTGTCCCATTCCGTGATGGCGCGTTCCTTGGTCTGACCTCCAGCTGCTTCTGCTGCTCTGTGGTCTCATCAAAGGACACATCTCTCCATGTCTCCGTAAATCCATCTCCTTGCAAGGATACAGCAAAGTTTCCTTGTCAGGGGCTGAGGAGATGGGGAGTAAGAATCTTTATTTCATACACATAAGGACCTCAGTTCAAAGCCCTAGCACCCATGCAAAAAGCCAAGCATGGCTACTATACCTGGGTATAACCCCAGCTTTGGAGGACAGACAGGCAGAGCCCAAGAATGCACTGTCCAGGCAGCCTGGCTGAAATTGAGAACTTGTCATTCAATAAGAGACTGTGTCTCAAGGCATAGAGAGTTACAGAGGAAGACACCCAGTGTCATGCTCTGCCCTCTATGTGTGTGTGCATGGATCCATACACACACGCACACTCATGTACACACACATATGTGTACCACATACACAATTTTTTTCTTGTCTTTTCTTTTTTTTATTTGTTTTTTTGAGATAAGGTTTCTCTATAGCTTTGGAGCCTGTTCAGGAACTCGCTCTGTAGACCAGGCTGGCCTCAAATTCACAGAGATCCATCTGCTTCTGCCTCCTGAGTCCTTGAGTCCTGGGATTAAAGGTGTGTGCCACTACCATCTGCCCCCCCCCAAATTTATTGTCACCACCATTTATTGATTAGACTCATTTCTGCTGCAGAAATAGTCTGTTCAAATTGTGCTTGAGTCAGCTTATCTGAAAGATCAAAAAATTGGTTACAGAGAGACTGAGATGGCTCTGTCCACTGGGACACTAAGGGATCATCACTGATGTGATTGGACAGCAGAGTTGGGGGTTGTGGGTTTTTTGTGACTGCTTCATCAGAGGTAGTAACATGGCTGCTGAGCAGTGGTGGGCAGAGACTGATGAGCCCCATTCTGTTCCAGGTGAAGTACAGCCTGCTGTACACAGCCACAGGCCAGATACGGGAAGCCGGCCTTTCCCTCGTATTGGGGACATTCAGCAGCACAGTAACTCTCCTGCAGCAGAAGTTTGAGATTCACTTTATTCAGGTAGGTTTGAGTGTTCTGTTCAATTATTTGGCTGCCAAGTTGAAGGAAAACCTGACTCCTGGGGGAGGTATAGTCTAGAAGCATGACCCAGCTCCCCAGCCTGCATTTGCAGTGGTGTGTGGGGTTTGCCTGGAAGCCAGATGCTGTCCTGTGCCTCGCAGGTTCACAGAGCGCTGTCCTCCCACTCTTGGGGATCCATTTATACTTCAGAATGGGGCACTGTGTTGCCCCGCTGTGCCTGAGTAATGCTGCACAGGATGTCACCTTGCTTTTCAGCACGACACCAAGCCTGCTCCTCGCAGCGGCAACCCTGGTTACAGGGTAGGACTCCCGCTGGCCGCTGGCTTTCAGCCTCAGAAGGGGTATCCTTTTTTTGGATCTGTGAAGAAGGTCACCCTCCCTGTCTGCATGGATGGGCTGTGCTTCCATTTGCTGCCAAGGATGCTGTAGACAGCTTGTAGGAGGGAGGTACCCGACTCGCCAGGGCTTCCTCTGAGCCAGTGAAATGTGGTGGGGCTGGGTGGAGTAGGGGACTGGTACTTCAGGGGAAGAGAACAGTGAATTTAAAAGGGTACCTAAGCTGGGCATTGGTGGTACACTCAGGAGGCAGAGGCAGGTTGGTCTCTGTGAGTCTACAAACACCTAAGCTGGGCATTGGTGGTGCACTCAGGAGGCAGAGGCAGGTGGTCTCTGTGAGTTTACAAAATCAGGACTACGTAGAGAAACCCTATCTTGAAAAAGCAAAGCAACAAACAAACAAAACAAAACAAAACAAAAAAAACAAGGACACCTAGAGGCAGAAGGGTTGGAATCATTCATTTGTTCACTATTGTTTTTGTTTTGTTGAGACAGGATCTCTCTGTGTCCTGAAGCTCGCCATGTAGATCAGGCTGGCATCAAACTCACAGATTATCCTTTGGGACTTGTGCATACCAGGAGAGTACTCTGCCTCTGAGCTATATGTACTGCAGCCCTTTCCTTATTCTTCATTTTGAAACAAGGGTTTGGGAAGTTGAGCTGGCTAGTCTTGAACTCACTCTAGTTCAGGAATCCTCAAATGTGCAGCTCTCCTTAGCCTTTTAGTGTCTTGATTACAGGCCCAGCCACCACACCTGGTTGGAATTAATTCTGAAGGTTAGCCAGTAGAAAGATTTACTGGCATCTTTTTGCCCCTTCCTGGGAACAACCAGAGGCCCAGAGAAGGGAATGGATTGCACCTCGCTCATGTCTCATGTCATATAGTGATGCCACTTTTTCCTGGACAGTCAGGCTGCTCTGGAACCGTTACCTGTCCCTTAACAACCTGTGAATGTCTGGGATTATTCAGACAACAAACAGACAAGGACAGTTTACCATTCTTCATAGCACAGGCCAACAGGACTGCCTTGCCAGCGAGGGCCTCCGGGGCCCAGTGTTGTTTGGCTACAATGTACAATCTGGCTGTCAACTCAGGTGAGAGTGACTGTGGCAAAGAAAGCATCCTCCCTTCTCCTGTTTTAACCAAGTCACCAACAAAACCGCTGTACCCTTTCCGTTCCAAACACGGCAGAGGACGGATGGCAGAGCTTTGTGTGCTTCATGGTTAAGGTTAAATAGCTTTTGAGTTCTGAGCAGAAAACATTTCCCTTGAAAGTCCTTCCTATTTCTGGATTTTTAATTGTACAGCATAAGAGAACCACTGAACAAAAACTGGAATGTGACATGGGAGATAAGGTCTCCCTGCATAGCTCAGGCTTGACTCAAACTCCTGGTCTTCCTGCCGCAGCCTCCTGAGTGCTGCAGTGGCATTTCTGGATCTTTGGTTCTGTGAATTTGTTGCTGAATTCCCACTCTGTACAAACACGTGCCTTTGTCGCCGTCATTTCCTCTCTACCCATGCCCTCCCCACATCCTTGGAATGGCTCTGTCAATAATAGTTTGATTGCTAGCTCTGATCTCAGACCAGCATTTCTTCCTGAGGGCTCCACTGAACACTTCCCACAGGATGCCAGGAGGCAGCAGCCCAGAATAAACCCTGGTTCCCTCCTGTGGAACTCTCATATGCCAGCACCCTTCAGAAGGACAGGATCTGGGAAGGCTACTGTCCTTCTTGCCATGGCACATTGTACAGAGAGAGAGAGAGATGGTGGAATACAGGTTGGGAAAGTGCTGGTGTCATCTCCAAAGTCAGGACCACCCCAGGGGTTAGATGATCACATTTTTGGAGAGGAAGAAAGGATGGAAGTATAGAGTTTAGCATGTCCTGGAGGTTGTCGGTGCCTCCCTGAGTTGGCCTCTCTTTCCTTCCCAAAGATTGACAGGCACCATCCCCTGTGAGCTGCTGGCACAGAAGATTGAGGGCCTACTGAGAGGCCAGGCCTTCCCTGACTATGTGGCTGCATTTGGGAATTCCCAGGCCCAAGATGTGCAGGACTGGGTGCCTGTGCGTTATGTCACCCACTCCTCCAACATGAAGGTAAAGAGCGAGAGGCTGCTGGCCACCTGCTAATGTGTCTTCCTCTGCCAGGTGGGTCACAGGTGGGGAGGGAGGCACAGGGGAGGCAGTGGGGTGGCTGCAGCTAAGCTAGGCTTTCCAACTCTGCCCCTTCTTCACAATGCCTTTGTCAGTCAGTAGTTTTCAGCCTCCGTTTGCTTCCCTGTGACATGAAAACTGAAAGGATCAGAGTCAGCACAGGACACCCCAAGACCAGGTTCTCAGTACAGAGGAGATTTATCTGCCCAGAGGGTCAAAGGGCAGGGAATGACACAAAAACAGGAGCTAGAGGGAGAAGGGGGAAGGAACAAGGGAGGGGGAAAGGGATATTTGCTTTGGAGAGACAAAGGCCTACTTCTTGAGAGAGAGGAGACAGACATTGCCCATGGGCACATGGCAGGTTATAAAGGGAAGAAGGGAAACCCTGTTGTTAGGATGAGTTGGTTTGTTTTAATTGGGCATGTTAACTAGGGCAGTCAGAAGGGGCTTCTGATTGCTGGACTTCAATATGTTGATAGCTGGACCTTGGTAGTCAGTCTCAGAAGGAGGAAGTGGCCAAATAAGGGAATAGCCCTTGGTGGCTAGCTTTACGAATGTGATCTAACAGTTTAGCAAGGCAGAAGGAATGGGGGAGGGCAAGGCCTGCCAGAGCCATGTTTGTCCTGCTAGGGCTACTAAAGCCCTTCAGAAACAACATCACTGACCTCACAAGACTGTTCAGAGGGTTAAATTTGTTTGGCTGTTGTCAGGACACAGTGGTCACTCCATAAACTGGAAGCACAAGTGCCCACCACAGTCACTGCGCTTGAGAAATCCCCTAACCCAAAAATGTGACATACAAACCTGAAACTTTGGTAGTGCCAACATGTCGCCACCAATGACTGATGGTTATGGTCAAAAGTTGGGCCTGTGAGATGCCATTAACTCTAGACTGACTGGGTGAGGTGGACATGAACAATGGATCCTGTCTAGCCTCATGAATTTCTCAGTCATCATGGCTATGCAAATATTCCAAGATCCATGATGGTCAACTTGGACAACAGTGATGCAGTAAGTCTTCCTAAGGCATCTGGTGACATGGGGGACATGGGATGTGACCTCCTGTCTCTGCCACTTCCATTCCATGCCCTCTGGGCTGGAATGACAGCCCACCCACACATGAGCTCTTTCAGTTCCAAAGTTCCCCAAAGAGTTTAATGGGAGCTGACATCCTACAAATAGCTTTCTGGTCACACGTGACTCCTCCGCCCACCTCCTCCTTTTATCTTAGTGGCAAAGTGTGGGCTGTCCTCAGTGGAGGTGTGCACTCCATTCTCCCCTAATTGCTCAGCTATTTCTTGTCACAGCTGCTTCAGGCCTCTCATTATCTGCTTTGTATATTTATAAGGAGTGGCACAGTTGGGGGAAGAACCTCACCAGATCCCACTCCGAGGACCGCCTCACCCCTGTGCCAGGTTCACCAATGAACCTGGGGTATGGCTCTCGGCTTTCTGGCACTGGGTAAAGACAGCAGTCATTAGTGCTGGGGGAAGCAGGTCCAGGGCATCTGCTGTTCACACCCACTGCACCTGCATCTTCTAGCAATGGGAAATTGGCAAGCTGGTCCAGTGATAAGGTTTCTAAAGGCTCTTACAAGCTAAGGAATCCCGTTATTGCTTTTGGCAGTCTCCAGTTTAGCAGTTTGCTAGCTTTTTATGCCAGGACAGAATTTAGAGAAAATATATGTGGAAGTACCATAGCATAGTGGGCTCCCCATCTCCCCACTGTGCAGCTTCTGCAGTTCTACAGTTAGCAAAAGGATGGTCTGGAGGGCCCGATGCCCATTTATCTTGGGACTGTCCAAGCAAAGGTCCTAGGACAGAGTCAGGTTCCAGCCTTAGCTCAGATAACCCCATGCTGGCCCCCTCAATGCAGATGAAGTGGTTCCCTTTGTTTTGTTTGTTTGAGACAGGATCTCTCTATACAGTCCTGGTTGTCCTGGAACTCATTGTGTAGACCAGGCTGGCCTTGAATTCAGCCATCACACCTAACCCTTTGATAATGTACAGACACTGACTCTGCCCCATGCTGTTTTGTCTTGTTTTTGTGGATGGGGGGTGGTGGTGCCGGGGATGGTTCAAGACAGGGTATCTCTGTATACAATCCCTGGCTGCCCTAGAATTCAACTCTGTAGACCAGGCTGGCGTCGAATTCATAGAGAGCTGTCTGCCTCTGCTTCCTGAGTGCTGGGAGTAAAGGCGTGCACCACCATGCCCAGCGACTTTTTTTTTTTAAGATTAAAAACAATTCTGTATATGAGTGTTTGTATGTATGTGCACCATATGGGTGCCTAGTGCCTGCAGAGGCTAGAAGAGGGTGTTGTGTCCCCTAGAACTGGAGTTACAGGTGGAGTTACTGCTGTGTGGGTGCTGGAGACTGAGCCCAGAGCAGCCAGTGCTCTCAACCGCAGAGCCCTCTCTCCAGCCCCAAGTTGTATCTTCACTGCTAGTTGATGAAGTTAGATAAAAGCATGCAACATGAGCTACAATCAAATTCACCTGCTCTCTGTTAAATTCAGTCATAGTCTCTTCCCTGCTGTCCCTCTGGCCAGTTTCCAGACGTTCCTCTGAGGTGGATGTGGGCTGGTAGAGGCCCTGAAGGTCCCACCACTCAGTAGCAGGACTGTATCACTCCACAGTGATAGGCCTTCTTTGGGAACAGGAGGAGCTGGCCCCTGCTTCTCACTGGGTGGTCCAGTAGTGGAAGGGGAGGGTGCTGTGATGGCTCAGAGCTCTGTACATCTGTGTGCCTGAGCTCGTATAGTGTGCTCACCCTTGTGTTCCGAAGACTTTGTGATGGCAAACATTTTATAATTGAAGTGCTCAACTGCAGGTTGAGTTTGATCTGCGGCTGTGTGATATTCTGTTATAATCTAGTTTTCTCTTTCAGGGCCCTTGCCAGCTCCCTGTGGCTTTGGGTATAGAAGTGAAATGGACTAAGTATGGGTCTCTGCTGAACCCCCAAGCCAGGATAGTAAACGTCACTGCCCAGCTCATCTCCATTCCAGAGGTAGCCTTCTGACAGTGGTCTCCATGGGCTAGGGTGTGGCCCAATGGTAGGCCTGGGATTAGCCTGGGCCAACCCCCGGCCTTGCACCGAAAGAAATAAACCACAACAAAATAAAAGGAGCAGGTGAAAACAGAAGGCAAGGTGACAGCAAGTGTGACAGGAAAAGTTTATTACTTGGTATAAGAGATTATAATATCTTTCTGGATTTCAATATTTTTTTTAAAGACAGGGTCACATCATAGCTCCCATGTTCAGGGACAGGAAGCTAGCTAGTGCTGCTGTGCCTAGTGGGATTTGGTATTTTGACATAGGATCTTCTCATGTAACCCAGGCTGGTGTCAAACTTGTGACTCTTGGCATCAGCCTCCTGAGCGTTAACGGGCAAGTGCCATCATGCCTAACTGTAATTTTGACTCCTAGAACAATTTCAAAACCATTCTTTAACTTGTACTTAAAGAGGAAAACTCACTGATGGGTTTTCTTTGTGGTCACAATTCTTGTGAACACTGAGCCATGGTTGCTATTGCTGGGTCAGCCTGGAGCGCCGTGCACTCGGCTGCACTATGCCCGGCTGGCTCTGCATACCTGCCAGCCTCAAGCTGACAGCGACAGTGGCTGAGTGAGGAAGATGATGAGTGAGCTGGTTCTGTCTTTCCATTCCAGCCCCTTCCTGGGCCTGGGAGGACAATTGTCATTTCCACTACAGTGACATTTGTGGACGTGTCAGCCCCTGCAGAGGCAGGCTTCCGAGCCCCACCCACCATCAATGCCAGGCTGCCCTTCAGCTTCTTCTTCCCATTTGTGTGATGCAAGTGGACCTGCAGGAGTGAGTATCCACCCTGATGGTCTTCCCCCTGCAGCAGTGGGCACCCAGGCCCAAGGCTCTGGCGGACACCAACCCAGTTGCTCATTACCCTTAAACCAGCACTCTGCCCCTCTCTACCGCCTTTTCCTCTCAGGAACCTTACTCTGCTGGGCAAGAGGGTCAGGTCAGGTGGTTCCAGCACCCTGCACACACAGGTCACAGGCCTCGTCACCTCTCGAGAGGTGGGAGGGAGAGCCTCCACAGTGCATTATCCCTTATCTGTTGGGAGTTGTCTTCAGAATGCCCATCAGCATTTTGAGAAGTACAAATCAGCAAGAGGCTGTGTAAAATGTGTGCCCACGAGGGCATTGTACCCCAATATGATGCTAATTACAGGGCAGTCTGGGGGCCCCGCAGTGAGCTAGCTCTATAACTGGTGGGCTGGTGTGGGCTGCCACCAAGGAGAGAATGTGGTAGGCGGGCCCAGGGAAAGGAGAGCGCTTATTTTATACATTAATTGCACAGTAATTGAGAGAGATGTCGTGGGTGCAGAGCCAGTTTGAAGCTGATGGTACAGCTGGGTGCTGCCCAGGAGGGGCTGGGCACCAGGATGGCTCCCCCAGGGGGTGCAGCAGGAGATAAGAAAGGTTTTCTAGAATGGGCTGGTGCAAGGTGCCAGCTTCTGTCCTTCTCAGGATGTGCTGGTCCCCTACACACAGAGGAGCAATGGCATTAAGTTTTACAAGCCCAGCTTCCTTGTCCATTTTCAAGCAACAGGAGAGTCGGCTGAGAAAAGGTGGTTATGATTCCTTTGCTGCAGGAGGAGGGCGTGGACAGGTGGCTCTGGGTCACACCGAAGAGGCAGCAGAGCTGACAAAGATGTGTCCCCAGCATCCAGGGAGTGCAAGCCAAGGCAAAGATGAGGACTGGACTTGGCAGCACACAGTTGCTCTCTGGCCACCACCCAGCTTCTCTAGGGCAGAGCTTCTGGAAGGCTAATTCCCATCCCCAAGAAGTCCATTCTGTCTCAACAGCTTGTTGAGTCTCTCAATTTCTTGTTCCTATGGTAAAAGCAGACAGACAATGGGCAATGAGCTTCTGAGCCACATTCCTACAGGCCTGGGGCTACAGACAGCTAAGAGCCACAGTCTGTGGCATTCTGGCTGCTGAGGGGAGCTGTTCCCAGGAAGAGCCCTAAGCAGTGATGACAGGAACAAGATGGCCAGAAGAGGGACTGAGCCTGGCTCCAGGAGCCCATGCTTAAGCCAGAAAGACCAGGAAGAGGGAGCAACAGGCAGAGCTGTAGGCTATAGGAACGTGGGCAGTAGTGGGCTGGAGGGGACAGCCGTGGAACCGGTCCCCCAAGTCTCACCTTCTCAGAGCAGCTGAATTCCAGGTGCTGGATCTTGGTGGCCAGTTGAATGTTTATCTGCTTTAACCTTAAGATCTGCCGTTCTGAGCGTGTCTTCACTGAGATGATGATGCCTGCAAGGGAGGGGAGGGCTGTGGTGCAACAGCTTGCTTTAATATTATGCTGTGTGCAGGGGGAGGGGGATGGATGTGGATGTCAGAGGACAACTTGTGGGAGTTAGTTCTCTTCTTTCATCCTGTGGGCCCTAAGGCTTAAACTCAGGTCATCAAGCTTAGTGGCAAATGTCTTTACCGACTGAGTCCTCTTGTCGGCCCCAAGACTTGTATTCTAATTCATGTATGTACATGGGCAAGATTGTCATTTCTGAGCCAGAGAGTGTGCAGCTGGGCAGTATTTCCCTGTGGTCCCCATGGGCACAGTCTCTGCAGGCCCCTGTGTTCCCCATTCCCCAAGGACAAGCATCCCCCAGGAGTAACTGAAAGCTGTTTGTTTGTCTTCCCTGGCCAGAGTTCAGAGTATGGAGACGAAAAGACCAAAACTAAAGCAGGGACCCCTGTGTTGGAGCATGGTTGGCACATACCTGCTAACTTGGGATACCTTACACAACCCCAGTGACTCATGGCCAGTCTCAAGAAAGACCAGTGCTGCCCTCAGATACAAACCCAGATAAGGGCCATGAATACCACAAGGTCACTTGCCCAGCTGTGATGTGAGGCTTCCAGCTCCACTCAGCTGAGGCACCCCCTCTGGAGCCCACTCACTGTGGCTGCACTATGGTCTATTGAATAAACCTTTTACCTCTGTCTTTTTGATAAATCCATTTAAACCCCATGTGTCACCGGCCTGTCACCTTTGTCTCCACATGACACAAAGGAATATTCCTTGTTTGCTTTTTTCTCTTCTCCCCAGACCTAAGCTGCCTGAGCTGTGACCACTTTGATCTCAAGTTGCAGCAGCCCACTTTACCTGCAGCTCTGCTGGACCGAATGGGCTGTGGGGCAGGAGGTGCCAGCCAGAGCTCCTGCGATCACAGCTCCATCAGAGGACACACCCACCATAAACGTGGGTCACACTGTCACTCCCTCACCTCAGGCTTCCCAAGCTGGCTATCTAGATCCCCTGACTACACCCCACCCTCCACCCTGCCGCCCTTTGCGGCAGAACTGCTGGGAAAGTGGATACTGTCTTTCCTGGGAAGACTGAACAGTTTCAATACCGACCAGCCAGGGCCCCACAGAAGCACTGCTCCTCAGATATGTGCACCAGGGGCGGCATTTGTGCCTGGAGGTGGGCAGAGCAGGATTTCCTCAAGTGTTCTTTCTAGAAGCCAGGGGATGGTAACACATGGCAGCAATGGAGTGGTAACTAGGGGAAACTGAGAGCTCCATGAGGGGACTCTGAGGTTGGGCAGCCAGCACAGAGCGCTGCTCATCCACCTGCCTCCCTTCTGGAGGATGCCTTCCTGTGCTGCCCGGGACAAGGGTCCCATGCTTCCACACCTACCTTCTGGTAACCACGAAAACATGACCAGAGTGTGAGGCGACTTTGGAGCAATCATGCTCTGTGGCTCGTCGCCAAATATTACCATCTACTTTCTCCAGATTCCAAAGGGCTGCAGCCATGATACAAACCAGGTATGAGATCGCGGGCATCTGGTGACTGTATTGCCATCTTGGTAGTGACCACAGGGCTCAGACTCCCACCCCCATGCAGTCTAGGAGCACAGGAGACGCACCATTGATGATCCGGGCCACCCGCCAGAGCCGCAGCAGGATCAGCAGGCCAAGAGCTTCAAACTGGTGCTTCTTAAACAGGAGGACGAGGTCGAGGACAAATGACACCACCACCACAATGGTGTCCAGGATCTCAAACTTATGGTGGAAGAACTCCAAGCGGAAGACAAAGATTTTAAAGAAAATCTCCAGCATGAAGAAGACCAGGATGGCAAAGCTCATGTAGTGGAATGCCTGAGGGGACAGAGTGGCAAGGAGCACTGACGGTTGCAGGGTCGTCTCTGGCCACACCATCTACCCTAAGCATGCCTGCCTGGACACCAGGGACGACTCAGTGCTGGAGACAAGGTTTCCACCCTTGGAAGATGATTAGATGTCTCTGGCCAGGCCTGACTGTCAACCCAGGACTTGGGAAGGTGAGGCAGGAAGATCAAGAGTCCAAGGCCTACCTGGACCAGAGTGAAACTGTCTTAACTGAAAAGTAAGGATGGGCTGCGGCCACAACTCTGTCCTGAGTGCTTTCCTAGCACACACAAGCCAGGGGCTTGCTTTCCAGTGCTGAAGAAAACCGCCTCAGCTCTCCAGTGTCCTTTGGCCCAGCCACCCAACTGAGAGGGACATGTTCTATGGCCGAGCAGGCATTTGCTCAGAGCCACATCGGGAGGGGACAATGTCAGTGTCCAATAAAAGGCACACACCTTTAATCCCAGAGTCAGGCGGATCTCTGTGAGTTCGAGGACAGCCAGGGCTACACAGAGAAACCCTGTCTATGGATGGATGAATGAATGCACCTGCTAGACAGATGCTGGCACTTCCTGTACCTGTTACTCCACCGCTGATGACTGGGGCAGGGTCATATACTCCCTGGGAGCAATAAAGACTAGTGGTACCTAAAGAGTTCCCAGGTTCTTGCTAAGGAAGCCAGGAGGCAAAGGGATTTTCCAACCCCTGTGGTCATAGTGAGGCTCACAGTGACCACAGTGGGGACAAACACCACAGTAAGGCCTGTACTGGAGGGAAACCAACGAGCCAGAGGAGGATGGGCGTATTCGCATGCATTGAGCATCCAGTGACTCAGTCAACACCTTCCCTGCCTTCAGCAGCACCCTATATATGCCCTGGCTGCATATGGACCTGAGCTGTGTACATGCGTGACTTGGGGGGCTGGTGTGTACCTGCCTATACGACCTATGTACCCGCACCATGTGTGCTTGTGCCGTGTGCATACCTTGACCGTGTAGTCTTTCTTATCTGGCTCAATGATCCTGAGATCCAGAAGGAGCTCAGCAAGTACCAGGAGGGCATCCAGGATCACCAGGCAGATGATGACAACCTGGTGGGGAGGAGCAAGAGGACATGAGGCCAGGATGGGACCACTCTCATTCTCAGGAACCACCAGGAAACACGTTAAGAATGGGATCCTGGGGGCTGGAGAGATGGCTCAGAGGCTAAGAGCATTGCCTACTCTTCCAAAGGTCCTGAGTTCAAATCCCAGCAACCACATGGTGGCTCACAACCATCTGTAATGAGATCAGGCGCCCTCTTCTGGTGTGCAGGCATACATGGAGGCAGAATTTTGTATACATAATAAATAAATCTTTTTTTTCCTAAGTACATTTTTTTTAATTTTTATTTTTTTTTAAATTTTTCTCTGCTCCATTCCCTGCCACTCCCCTCCCTCCCTCTACCCTCCCCCAAGGTCCCCTTGTTCCCAAATTATTCAGGAGATCTTGTCTTTTTATATTTTCTACTTCCCACGTAGATTATATCTATGTAGGTCTCTCTTAGTGTCCGTATTGTTGTCTAAATTCTCTGGGACTGTGGTTTGTAAGATGGTTTTCTTTGCCTTATGTTTAAAAACCACCTATGAGTGAGTACATGTGATAATTGTCTTTCTGTGTCTGGGTTACCTCACTCAAAATAATGCTTTCTAGTTCCATCCATTTTCTTGCAAAATTTAGGCTGTCGTTATTTTTTCTGCTGTGTAGTACTCCATTGTGTAAATGTACCACATTTTCTTTATCCATTCTTCGATACAGGGGCATTTAGGTTGTTTCCAGTTTCTGGCTATGACAAATAAAGCTGCTATGAACATAGTTGAGCACATGTCCTTGTGGCACGATTGAGCATCTTTTGGGTATATACCCAAAAGTGGTATTACTGGGTCTTGAGGAAGGTTGTTTCCTAATTTTCTGAGAAATCGCCACACTGACATCCAAAGGGGTTGTACCAGCTT
>PVIU01007288.1:0-61977 GCA_004026605.1 Ondatra zibethicus | reverse complement strand
TAAATAAATCGTTTTTAAAAATATTTATTTATTTATTATGTATACAATATTTTGTCTGTGTGTATGCCTGCAGGCCAGAAGAGGGCACCAGACCTCATTACAGATGGTTGTGAGCCACCATGTGGTTGCTGGGAATTGAACTCGACCTTTGGAAGAGCAGGCAATGCTCTTAACCTCTGAGCCATCTCTCCAGCCCAATAAATAAATCTTTAAAAAAAAAAATGGGATGCCGGGCGGCGGTGGCGCACGCCTTTAATCCCAGCACTCGGGAGGCAGAGGCAGGCGGATCTCTGTGAGTTCGAGACCAGCCTGGTCTACAAAAGCTAGTTCCAGGACAGGCTCCAAAGCCACAGAGAAACCCTGTCTTGAAAAACCAAATAAATAAATAAATAAAAAATAAATAAAATTTTTAAAAAATGGGATCCTGGCCCCTTTCCCCATCCTCCTACTCTCCAGGAAGCCCTGCCTTTTCCCTGCTTGCCCCGACCGTGCAGGGTAGGCACATCACACTCTGGGAGTAGCTTGCTTTGCCCACTGGGTGAGAATACTACCATTCCACTCCCTGAGGACAGGTAGCCTTTGGGGGGCCCCTTCTGGAACTCGGAGTCCCAAGACAGTGATGTGTTAAATAACTTACTGAGCATACTCTGTGTGTGCCCCAGCAACAGCAAACCACAGAAATAGAAAAATGAAACTTAAAAACAAAACCCTATTTGTCTTTTAGGAGTGGCATTTGCTTTGAGAGATAGTACTTGCGAGAAACAGACGGGGTGACTGGAGTAGGAGAGACTGGACCCCTCAGGGAGAAGAGTTCCCAAGCTCCCCACAGGGTACTCAGGGGTCTCATTCTTTTGGTTTGTTTGTTTTCAAGACGGTTTCTCTGTATTGTCTTGGCTGTCCTGGAACTAGCTCTGTAGATCAGGTTACCTATGCCAAGTGCTGGGATTAAAGGCGTGTGCCACCACCACCCAACTGGCATGGGCTCACCAGACTAACCGGCCAGTGACCCCAGGACTCCTATCTCTCTTCACCACTAGCACACCAGGATCTTCTGTCTTCTGTTAAAGCCTGGGTTCTGGTCCAGAACTTGGGTTCTCTGACTCAGACAGCAAGCACTTTACTGACAGAACCATCTTCCCAGCCTGGAATTTTTTCTTTTTTAATTTCTTGTTTATTTTGGGGATTAGCAAAGTCACATGGTCTAAAACCACAGCACAACTGTATTAAGAACAGACTTAGCACACAGCTACCAGAGGGTGTGAAGCATGGACCTGTGCTACTGTGGGGATGAGCTGTGAACATGCTACACTGAGTGCAGGCAACCCGACCCTCAGGCCACGTGTGGTGTGACCCCCAGAACACAGATAAAATGCAGACTGGGGTTCTTGTGGGGCAGGATGGACAGGGAACTGGCTAGTGGTGAGCTGTACAGCGCTCTGTGCACCACACACCACAGAAATACTTAAAAATGATTCATTTTAGCCGGGCGGTGGTGGCACATGCCTTTAATCCCAGCACTTGGAAGGCAGAGGCAGGCGGGTCTCTGTGAGCTTGAGGCCAGCCTGCTCAACAGAGCTAGTTCCAGGACAGCTGGAACTGTTATACAAAGAAAGCCTGTCTCAAAAAACAAAACAAAATAAAAAGATTAATTTTACATCTTGTGGCTGTCACCTGAAGTTGGAAATGAGAAAGAGAGAAACCAAGAAAAGACGATTTTAATGCTTGGCCTCTATGAACTGATGAGCCAAACCTCAAACCTGCTCCTCTACCTGGTTACTTTTTGTGGGAGGGGAGTCACATCCCTTTGTTAACCCATATTCTCCCCTGTGGGGTGCTAACTTCAGGGTTCCATCAGCCTACACTGGAACCAAAGCTCAGCTGGCCACACTCTGTACTCCCAGGGACGATGGGCACGTGAGGCTAGGTTTGCAGGGTACGCTGCTCTGGCTGTCCCTTCCCAGCCAAAATAATAAATCTTTTTATTTTGTCCCCTCTTGATTATACCAGCTCATGTGACAAGTGACAGCATGCTCTGTCACTATGTCTTGCAGATCCTACCAGCAGAGAGCAAGACTCCTCCCATCCCATCTGGCTTCCATCCAATATCCTCAACCTATCTGGTCATGTCACCCCCCACATGGCCCATCCACAGCAGCCCCTGCCTCATTAAATAACCTTGCTGCTTATCCACAAGAACCTTACACCCCTCCTCTACTTTCCAACTTAGTAGGCCACAGTCTCCTTTCTTACCAGTCCCTTGACCAACTGAAACATGCCCTTCAACCCCTGAGGCTTACTATGCTTGAGTGTCTGGTGACAATCACCAGCAACCTCTTGACTCCCAGTCTGTCCAGAGCTCTTCTACTTCATCCGTACCATGGCAGGGGACGGCTAACCATGAAGCTAAGAAGTATCCCTGCCACTCCACAGACTGTCATGTCCAGCTTGCTGCCATCCACAACAGGGAACCAAATGAGGGGTCACTGTCCCCTCAGAGGATAAATGCCTTTATAATAGTCACCGTTTTTTTCCAGCCTGAGAGTTAGACCCATGACTGGCAGACTGAGTGGTGGGATGAGTCCCTTCCAGAGGCAGGGACATCTACAGGGGGTGGGCCTGGGACTCACTATACAGCTGGAAGGAAGCTGGCTCCCTCTGTTTGCTTTGAATTGCAGGTTTGGATTTCAGCCCCAACAACATAATACTATGTTTCCTGTCGCAGTCACAGAGGGGCTGGCAGAACGCAAGGGATGCTGGGTTGTTGGCTTGCTTTAAGTGGGAAAAAAAGACCAATGTAACCTCCCCACCCCGAGAATAGTGTCAGCGATGAGTGGAGCTGCTGCTCCTTGCTTCCAGAAGGGATTTGGGCTCTGATGCCCCGAGTGGCATCACCAAAGTGCCTCTTTGAAGTACTGGACCCACCAGGAGCTGTGACTGTCCCCATGCCCTTAGTTTCTTGCATTTTTCTGGAGCAGCCATGCTTCTGGACATCAGCTTGCTACCTAAGAAGCCTGCCCTTGTTCATAGGGCTGGAGAGATGGCTCAGTGGCTAAGAATGCTTACTGCTTGCCAGGCGGTGGTGGCTCACACCTTTAATCCCAGCGCTCAGAAAGCAGAGACAGGCGGATCTCTGTGAGTTCAAGGCCAGCCTGGTCTACAAAGCGAGTTCCAGGACAGGACAGGCTCCAAAGCTACAAAGAAACCCTGTCTCAAAAAAAAAAAAAAAAAGGAATGCTAACTGCTCTTGTAGAGAACCTGGGTTCAGTTCCCACATCAGGTGGCTCACAACCACCTGGAACTCCAGCTCCAGGGACTGGACACCTTCCAGCTTCTGAGGGCTCCTGCACACAAATGGTGCACATAAACTTGTGAAGGCACATGCATATATAAATAAGATAATAAATCTTTGAAAAATTGCCTTTCACAAGATTGGGATAGATGGCCCCACAGAGCTCAGCCAGGAAGTCCCTTCCCTCTCCCCATGGCAGAATCCGGAGAGAGGCAATGACAGTGAAAGCCAGGCACATGTGTGGAGTGTGTGTGCATGCGTTCTCCCATGCACACACGTGGAAGCTGGAGGTCCATATTAGTGTCTTCAGTTACTCTTCACCTAATTCTCTCATGGAACCTGGGACTCACCAACTGGCCAGTGAGCCCCAAGGAGCCGCCTGTCCCAGTACGTACTGCCACACCCAACTTCCCCCCGGGCGCTGGGGAACCAGACTCAGGTCTTTATGCTTACACAAGCACCTTACCCATTTAACCATCACCCCAGCCCCACGTGTTCTTGTTAATTCTCCATAAACAGGGGTCTGAGGCTCCATGGTGATGAGGTTTTGAGTCAGGAAACCCACATGGCCTTGTCCAGAAGCAGGCACTATGAAAGGAAGGCTTCTCTCGGTGGACTTGGAGTCTACACACAGGCAGATTCCCAATGGGAAAATAACGAGTATAAAGTGGCCATCCGTGGGTTGCCTAAAGCTCTGTGGCAGTGGGTGGAGTCGCAAGGCTCTGCAGCCGCCACTGTCTGGTTCCAGAGTATTTTCACCACCCCAAAAGGAAATCCCATCTTTCTCAAGCAGCCACCCCCTCCATTCTTTCCTCCCTCCCACGGCTCCCATCTTTTTACTCGGCTGTGGGTATTCTGGACAGTTCAGCTACCTGGCATCACACACAACTGGGACCTTCCCTGTCTGGCCTGTCACTCAAGTCATATTTTCTTTCTAAGTGGCAGCATGCATCCACGTGTCCTCCTTTGTCTTGCCCTCTGGAGGGACAGGCCCCAGGACGACCTTTAACCTTCTCTCTCTTTATCATTTCTCCTCCCCCACTGCAAGTCCAGGTCAGACCATGGAGCATGGCATGTAGTCAGTGCTCAGAAACACACATGGGGTGCATGAGTGGCAGTGGCAGAGGGGGCTCCCACCTTGGGGACATGGTGACTTCACCCTCTTACCTGAAACCTGTGCGAGCTGAAGAGTTTCCTCAGCCTGTTCCGAAAGTCCAGGGTCGGCCTGGGTGTGGGGACAGGGCCAGCCTCAGCATCTGCACCCACGGCACTGCCTTCACCTTGGGCTGATGTGGGGGCTGGCTCCTCCTCATCTTCTTCATTCTCCCACTTCTTGTAGTTGACATTCCATGTGTGGTAGTCGTCTCCAACCACTGTGAAGTGCTTCAGGAGCCTGCTCATCCTCTTGGCAGGAGCCACCTTGGCTCTGTGAGTAATGGCCTAAAGGGCAGGACAGAATATGCACTTGAAGTTCCCATGGCTGTGATGGGGAGCAGGACCCAAACCAGGTCTCAGGGTACACAGAGCACCCTAGCCCAGGTCAAGAGTGGGGTTTTTGGGGGCACTTATTTTTGGAACCTAATATCGCTGTATATGAGGCAACAGGAAACCCCAATCCCACCAGACATGTTCCTGCGGTCTGGCCAGCAGTCACCAACGGTACTACAGCCCAGTCCCAACAGGAGGCCCACATGTAAATACCAGAAGAGCCGTGCACTCTCAGAGAAAGTGAGAGCTGGTGATGGCAGTGGAGGAAGTGTGCAAAGGTCCAGCATTACAGAAAACTCAGAGACGCCAACTCTACACTCCGCAGGCCAGTCCTGGCCAGGCAGATGGAAAGGGGAGTTCCTTCCAGGATTACCCAACACGGCACACACTTGTAATCCCAGCATTTGAGAGGTGGAGGCAAGGATAAGGAGGATGAAGAATCGAGGCCAGCCTGGGCTACATAATAAGCCCCTAACTCAAAAACCAAGAGTAAGGGCTATCCCACTGTGTATGCAGCCTGTTTATTTAATCTACCTCTAAGAGACCAATGTAGCAAGCCAGGTGGTGGTGGCCCATGCCTTTTCCCAGCATTCAGGAGGCAGAGGCAGGTGGATCTCTGAGTTTGAGGCCAGCCTGGTCTATAGAACTAGTTCCAGGACAGCCAAAACCCAGTCTCCAAAAACAAAAACCAAGAAAAAGAGAGCGAAGAATGTAGCCACCGACCTTATTTGCTTTGGACTTCCTGTGTAACCAAATTTTACACCTAAGCTAACACATAGCTGTAATCTTAAATCGTGTACTCTTCCATGCCCCTGTCCCAGATCATACATGGGTGTCATTTGCTGAAAGCAGCAAGTACAGAGGTTTAAAGTGCCTTTCTAACATGAATATCCACTTATGGACGTTGGTTGATAAATCATTGAATCGCTATTGTCTGAGTCAGTTGGGATCATCTGAAGGCAGTGACATGATCCTTGTATGATTTTGGGTAAGATCCCTGTAAGTGCCCTGTCCCTCCCTCATGTGATGCTGTCTGTGCTGCTCAATAAGGACAGAGAGAAGCCCTTTGTGGGGGATAGACACATGTGATAGACACAACAGACACAGACAAACACAAAAGGCACAGTTACACACAATCACACTCGGGAACAGAAAGATTCCCAAGGCTTTCTTCAGCAGGCACAGGTTCCTACAAAGGACAGAAGAAGCAGGGAGCATGTAGGAGAATTTGAATCTGGACTCCCTCTTGGCTGAAAGACTTGAAGGAAAGCCAGGGGCAGTGGTGGCGAATGCCTTTAATCCCAGCACTTGGGAGGCAGAGGCAGGTGGGTCTCTGTGAGTTTGAGGCCAGCCTGGTCCACAAAAGCCAGGACAGCTAGGACTATTACACAGAGAAACCCTGTCTCAGGAAAAAAAAAATACTTGACGGGGAAGTGCTTTTATTCCTTCATGTGACACGGATGCATTATTGGTGACTCAGAGTTAACCACTGAAACATATAATCTACGCAGGCAGTTCTGAAGGTGCTGCTTTTAGACTCCATTCCGAACCCACTCCCTGAATCTCTAGTTTCGTCATTCCCATCCATCTCTGCCTGAAGTACTGCAGCAGCCTCCTGCCACTGCCTCCTTCTCTATGGAACTACAAAGACCTTCGTAACATATAGTGAGACCACGGCATGCCTTTGCCTAAAGTTCTCCAGTGGTTCTCCAGCCACCACTTTGAGGTCCTCTTGCTGATGTCCTTCCTGCCATTCATACTCTCAGGGAGGCTTCTCCAAGCCTCCCTCTCTGAGAGGCTGACCCCACTCCTTCCCCACCCTGGTTTTGAGTCTTAATGAATCATTGCAGTTACATTGAGGCAAGAAAGAAAGACCAGGAAATTAACAGGGGTAAGAAGGGTAAGAAGCTCTGCCCCCTGGGATCCAGGCTGCCTCTCCTGCTGACTGAAACTTGAGCAATTTCAATGCAACCAACAAAGCAAAGATCGCCTGCATCAGTGCTTTCCTGAAGACATTCCAGACAAGGACGTTAAGAATGCAGAACTGTGTTCACGTTCAGCCATGTGTTGCAACCCCAAGTTTTGCTATATTAACACTCTTCACTCATCCAGAATCCACACTGAATTCATGATTCCTTTCTTCTTTTTCCTTTTCGAGGCAGGCTTTCTCTGTGTATTCCTGGCTGTCCTGGAACTCTCAGAGCTGCCTGCCTTCACCTCTCAAGTGCTGGGATTAAAGGTGCGTGCCACCATGCCCGGCTTCACCTTATGATGTCAAGGACCGGGTAGACACCCAGCAGGTACAGAAGCAGCGGAAGATGAGAGCTGATTCCTAAGTTGTCCTCTGACCTCTACACACGCATGCTGCCACCCACATATGCCACCCACATACTTCCACATACCACCCTACACTTCCTTTAATAGGGGGAGTCAAGAAAATAAGTAAACCAGAACATGTATTTTAACTTTTAAACTTAAAGTTTGTTTACTTATTTATTTGGTTTTGAGACAGGGTTTCTTTGTGTAGTCCTGACTATCCTGGAACTCACTCTATAGTTTATTTAAAACTTAAAAATTATATCCTTTCAGGACTGTCATAGAAAGCTGAAGGATCTTACAGATAGCCATTGGAGACATCTCCAAATGACTTTCTCCCTTGAGAATCCAGTGTCCATGTCTTGAAGTTGTCTTTCCCCTGTCTGTCTGTCTGTCTATCTGTCTGTCTGAATACTTAATAAAAATCAAAGACAAAATAAGATACAAGAAGGAAAGACCAGTGACCTTAAAGCAGAGCAATGGAGGGCTGGGGAGATGGTCCAGTGATCTCTCACTGAGTGTTGGCTATGCAAGCATAAGGCCCTGAGCTTAGATGCCCAGACCCTCATAAGGGCAGACAGGGCAGCACATGTTCATCCCTGCATTCCTGCCGCAGGGGGAGGCAGAGACCGGACCATCCCTGGGGGTTTATGAGCCAGCTAGCCTGGTGTGCCCAGTGAGGAAGCAGAGACCCTGTATCAAGGAAGGAGGCAGAAGGCTGTCTTCTGGCCTCCACATGTGCACTGTGGCATGAGTACACCCGCATTCACACAGATGCACATGCACGCTCACACACTCATGAAGATTTACATATAGAAATATCAATTGGCTGAAAGTAAAAAGAACAAACAGAACCTCAGGAATGCTAACCAGTATTCGAACATAGGGACACCTGCAGTATCAAAAAATGAGAGGGAGATTAAAAAGGAAAAAAAAAATAACGGCTAAGGTTGGCAACATGGCTTGGAGAGTAAAGGTGATGATTCCCAAGACTGATGAGCCAATCCCTGGGCTTCACATGCTAGAAGAAGGGAACCAACCCCCGTGAATCCTCCACACACATGCTGTGCCACAGGTACACCCAGGCACACTCAGGCACATACACAAACAACAAGAAGGTACATTTTAAACGGCTGAAAAAATATTCACATCTGATAGACATGTAGCCTGAAACACAAGGAAATGGACAGAGGTGGGTAAAGTGTCTGCCTAGCACTCTTGGCCCTGGGCACTATCCTCAGCAACACAAGGAATAAAGAACTGTGCACTTGGATCAGACTGGAGAAAGGGAGTATGTCTTGCCCCCTATCCACACCCTGCCCTGGGTTCTGTGTAGCCTTATGTTTCCAGGCTCTAGATTTGGTCAACAGACCCCTCCCACCCCAACATCTTCTAGCTAAGTGCCAGGGGAAAGCCCCATTGTCGTAGCTGGGGGGCAACTGAAGTGGAGTGCGGAAGCCGAGGCTCTACAGGCATCTGAACCCCAGGCTGCCTCGCTGCCCCACCACCCATATTATCTGGTACCTCAGGAGCTACAGACTACAGATTTCTTCAAAGGCTAGGAAGCCTGAGGAAAGCTTGAAACAGTGCATGGCCTCCTGGGAGCAGCTCCATCTAATGCCCCAGTCACAGAGGCCTGCATCTTAGCATCCCCCCACCCCCGCCTCTGCCAGCCTCCTCACCCAGCATTCTAGTCTAAACCTTTGTCCTCAGTGGCCCAGGAAGGCTGCATGGCCTCCTTCTGGTCCCTAACTTTTCCATTCTCTACCCAGGCCTGAGCAGGTTTCACCTTGGCTCTGTCACGGCCCTCCTCACCCCGACAACTGTTCCTTTGTGCTCTCCAGCAAAAGTCCAAGGGAAACACCCAAGCCCCTTCATGTGGTGGGCATGGCCCCACGAGGCCCAGCCTCTCTGCTCCCAACAGCCTGCTCCTTCACCCTTGCCCCTCAGAGCACTGTAACCTGGCTGCCCTCACCTCATTCTAACTTTGGTTTATTCGTCCCCAAGCCTAAAGACTCAGCTGGCTGCAATGCCACTTCCTCGGAGTGGTCCTTCCTGGATCATGGGCCACAGCCAGATTCCTCTCCCAGTTCCACAGCCTCTCCTTCCATTCTCTGCACTTCCTCAGAACCCTCCTCTCAGTCCCTAACTATGGAGCTCCTTAGCGTGTAAGCACCACAGCGGAGGGGCTGTGTATCCTGAGCCCACTGCAACATCTACCCAAGGCTCCCTCCTCCCAGGACAGCCATGAATTCCCCCAGGAAATACCTCACCCCTCAGGCAAAAGCCGCTGAGGCTCAGGCTCTCTGCCAAAGCCACATCTCACAGGAGAGGCAAGTTTCGCTCTGAAACTTTCTGAACAGCCAAGAAGTGACTTGAGTAACATGGGATGAAAATACTTGTGGTATCCAGTGGAGCAGAAAAGAATTCTGGTTTTAAGTCAAGACTGTCGTGTCAGAAGCAGGAAAGTTCCAGAAAAGGGCTGACCACAGCCCTTGTCCTCACCCCGGTCTCTCACAAACCTAGAAAGATGGGTTCTGTGACACCCACTGAGCACCTGCCCAGGCCAGGCTCCTGTGGCCTCAGTGGCAACCCTGTGTCACCAATGTGGAAAATCATTTCTCCTCCCCTCCACTTCGTCCCCTGAAGTTGTAGGTTCTGTCACATGGGCCTAGGACTTGCAGACCTTACAGTGGAGGGATTGGCACCAACACCAGGAACCCCTGCTATCCATATTCTTCTCTGGCCTGGTGTTTCTCATCCTGTGGTCAAAGCCCAGGCCAGGGCTGTAAAGATGCTCAGCAGTATGTGCTGTGCAAGTGTAAGGACCTGAGTTCAAATCCCAGCACCCACATAAAAGCTGGCACAGCAGCTGGAGAGATGGCTCAGCAGTTAAGAGCAAGGGCTACTCTTGCAGAGGAGTGAGGCTCAATTCCCAGCCCCCAGGGCAGGCATCTCAGAACTGCTGGTAGCTCCAGCCTCAGGGGATCTGACACCCTCTTCCGGCACCTGCACTCATGTGCAATACCCACATACATAACAGAGAATTTTAAGAATAAAAATAAAATATTAAGTAAAAAGTTGGGTATGGTAATATGAGTCTACAATCCTAAAGGGAGACTCCCAGGCCAGTGAGAGGCTCTTCCTCAAGAGCAAACAAATACATGGTGGGTGGCTCCTGAGGAACAGCGTGAAGCTAACCTCTCCCTGCACCTGTGCAGAGTGCACACTCAGGCACACATTCTCTCTCACCGGAGTTCACCCCACCAGGTTCTGATCTGTCAGTCATCACCCAGACTGCTGACCCCATTTTTCGTGACAGGCTTCCTTCCACCTCTTTCCTCTCCTTGTTCAGTCTCTCATGCCTGGCTTCCTTGGCAGTCCAACCCTGACCTTGGCAAGCTGGGGCCTCTCCACTTCTGGTGGTCTCAGCAGTCCTGTGTTCAGTGTTGTTCATGTTCAAGTACACAGCCTGGTCTCAGCTGCCGCCATCTTGGTAGCATGCTGTGGCCCAAACTCAGCTCACTTCCCCACCAAATCTGCTCCCCCGGGGCCACAGCATCACTGCCACCATGCCCAAGCAGAGAGCTGAAGATCCGGTTAGGTTTCCTCCCGTTGTCCCTGCTCTATGTCACCTAACAGCTCCCAGCTCATGCATCTCTGCTGTGGCCATTGCCTCTGGCTTGGACCTGCTCCACTCCCCTCACTCCTGCTATGTCTCCCACATAGCACCAGCCAAGCTGGGTCCTATCTTTCCCACTGTTCCACCCACACTGCTGCAGAAGAATCATTGCCTAGCTCTCTGGGTCTCCTTTATCCTCCTGCCTTTGCCACACTCCAGCTCCAGGGTCTCACTGGCTCAGGTCTTGGACCTAGGTGTCCCTTCCCCAGCTGTCCCCTCCATCACTAGCTGCTAACACACGGTGTCAATTCACTGTACCCCTGTACCCCAGGGAAGGGCTCCATAAATAGTTAATGAACAAATTAACACATAATGGAATCGGGGAGCTGTCCCTCCAAGGCAATGTAATGACATGTGACAGGTGTCACACCAGACAAATGATTAACCTGGGAAAGGGTAAATGGAGACCTACACATGCCTCCTAAGGCTGTCTGTATTCTCACAGGGGCCAAACTGCCACCTGGAGGAGAGGAAAGTCCCTCCCTACCTGCAGAATGACCTCCAACACCACAGAAAAAGGTACTTTTTAAGAAACACAGCCAACTCCCAAGTCCCTGTTCCCAAAAGCCTTCCCCATGTCCCTACTTTCTCTCAGAGCTACTCTGGGGTCCTTGACCACAACCCTCGACCCAGAACTCCAGCAAGACCCTACAGCAGCAGCATCTACCATGCCCATGCATCATGTTATATAGCATGATGACACACCCACTCTTCCCTCCCACGGTAGCACAGGCCAGCTCTGAGGGTCTCAGTGTGGGAAAGATGGCATAGTCAGGCTCAGGCCAGAGCTGTGTGACTCAGAGACCATGTTCTAGAGCACAGGGTCAAGAGAACCCAGGCAGCTAGTGGTTCCCTGCCAGAGCATTAACAGGCTGAACTTCAGGGTCCCTCTGGAACAATGGGAAGTGACCTTCTTTGGAATGGGGTCTCTGCTGACAAAGTCACTAAGCTATTGAGATGGAATCACTCTGGATGTTGGCAGCCAGTGACCGTAGGAGCAGAAGAGATCCAGAGGACCAGGTCACATGATGACAGAGACAGGGATTCTACAAGCCAAGAGGAGCTGAAGCTAACTCCAGCCCCTCCCTTCTGCTGGGACACACAGGCAACCCCACTTGCTTTCACATAGTCCTGAGAAGGAGGCAGAGCAGGGGGCACAATTTCTGCATTCATAGAAGGGGAAACTGAGGTCAGAGGAGGCAAAAACACTGGCCTATAGTCATATGTCACAAGTCAGTGGCAGGAGACAGGTGCCAAAGAGGGGACACTCTTATGGCCCCTAGAGAGGAATGCTTTGAAGGTGGAAAGCTGGCTTTCGAGGTAGCTCTGGGTGAAGGCTCTAACCACTGAGCATGATAGCCTGAGTGTGATCATCAGACCCTGCATGGGAGGAGGAGAGAACAGAGCTGCCCTCTGACCTCATCTCATGCACACACACATTATAAACAAGTGAACACAATCTAGAAAGCCCGACAGTTTACAGCTATACCCCCAGCACATAGGAGGTACCAGCGGGAAGCTCAAGAATCCAAAGTCATCCCGGGCTACATAGTGAACTCAAGGCCAGCCTGGGCTCCTGAGACCCTGTCTAAAAACAAACAAACAAAAAGCTCAAAACCAGCCAGGCCAAGGTGAAGCAAGCCTTTAACCGCAGCACACAGGAATGTGTGTGTGTGCTCACATGCGCATGTGAGTGCAGATGCTGCAGAGGCCAGAAGAGGGCATCAGATGCCCTGGAGCTGCCCACAGGGGTACTGGGACCTGAACTTGGCTTCTGTGCAGAAACAGAGTGTGCTCTTACCCGCTGAGCCATCGCTCCAGCCCCAGTGTGAGTATTTTTAACTGCAACAAAAACTAGGAGTGACACGTGACAGCGGCACGAGCTCCAGCCAACCAGGAGCTCTGTGGCACGCGGCCAACGTGGAGAAGATGTAGCCAGAAAACCCCCACCTCTTGCTATGTAGCTCAGGCTGGCGCCAAACTCAAAATCCCCCTGCCTCTGCCTCCTGACCGTTGTGATCACAAAAGAGCATGCCTCCATATCTAACTACAGAAAAGCTGGTTCTTCAAGCTACCTGAACGAGAGGCAAAATCGAGGTTTGAATGTACTGTCTTCTCTCTTTGATAGGGAAACTGAGGCCCTGTCACATGGCAGCCAGCACATCAGTGGATCAGCTGTGTCTTGTGTCTTCCAGTCCACACTCAGGCAGGCAAACTCATCCTCAAGCATGGCCTTTACCCCCTCCCATGCCCCACAGCCTGTGAACTTCAGCAACTGAATGACTCTTGACCTTTGGCCTGTCATCTGTGCCTTCCCAACATCTGCTACTGTCCTTGCCTAGATTCTTCCTCTCACTTGAAGGATGACCCTGCCCATAGCTTCCATCTGCCACCCTGCATCTATACATGTGTGTGTGTGCACACACATACCATACACACACCACACACACATACCATACACACACCACACACACACATGCATGTGGAGGCCAGAGGTCAACCTGAGGTGTCATTCTTTAGGCACTGTTCCCTCCCTGCCCCAATAGGCTTTCTCACTGAACTTAGAGTGCACAGGCTAGGCCAGTGAGTCCCCTTCGTCCCAGCCCTGAGATTACAGCATGTACCAACAATGCCCAGCTTTCTGTGAGGATTCAGGTTCTTATGCTCACTCAGCAAGCCCCACACCCATGCCTTCATTCTTGCATGTGTGTGAGGGCACATGCACATGCGCATATCTGTGGAGGCCCACCCAACATTTGTGTAGGTTTCTGGGGATTTGAACTCAGAGCTCGCTCCCCAGCTCCACCCCCATCTTCCCACCTGCAGCCTGAGGGCTCCAGAACCTGCTTCCATCCCTACAGAACAGAGAGAGGTTAGGCAGCTGGCAGGTGCTATCCTCAGACAGCCTGCCTGCCTTTCTGCCTTCTGGCATCTCAGAACTTTGCTCCCTAAGGGACATGGCACCCTGCCCCTCCCTCCTATGGAAAGCAGCCTCCTTTACCCTGACCTCCTGCTGTCTCTTTAGCCAGGGGAGTCCCCAAGGGATCACCTCTTCATAGGACCAAGTCTTCTGGTGCACACCTGGGATTCTTGCACTCAGGAGGCTGAGGCAGGGGGATTGAAAATTCAAAACAAGAGCCTGTCTCATAAAACTAAAACCCCTGTGGGTGTGTCTGATGTCTAATGGGCTTCTCTGGTCCTGAACACCCCGTGTCCTGTCACAGCTCATTGCTAGAGGAAGCAGCGTGCCCTCTGTAACCCCGGGGAGGAAAGTCTGTTACGTGTGGCCAGCTTCCTGCGGTCACAGCCCAATGCCTTCCCCTTGGCTGGCTTCACCTGGGGTACATGTCTGCTTTCTTGTATCCTTGCCAGCAAGGCACTGAACACAAGGCGGTGTTTGTGACCCTCCCATAGTCCCTTGCTTAAAATGTCTTTGGTTTCCCCCTACTCTAAATGGTAAAGAACAGCTCCCCCACCCCCTCCCGCTGCAGCTCTGCCCACATACCTGGTCTCGGCTGCCTCTCCCTGCTTAGCCACACTGCCTCTGTTCAGCTTTGTACTAGGCAGGTTTGTCTGGCCTCAGGGCCTTTGCACACGTGGCTTCCTCTGGCCTAGAATATGGAACCTCTCTCATGCTGTCATCTAGCTTTTCTTTCCTCTTTTAGGTTCCTTCCAAGTATCCCAGTTCAGGGGTGCTGGCCAGCCTGTCCTTATCATACACTCCTGCACCTCCTCTGTCACCCTCATGCCCGACTGAACACACACCATACCTTCCACTGGAAGTGTCTCCCCGTGAGCAGCAGCACACAGTGAGCCCACCTGCCCCGCCCCACCCTGGCTCCGCGTGTGTTCTGAGGGACGCCTATTTATAAAATCAGGGAAGTCTGTAAATAGGCGTTGAAGTCTTTCCTTCTCAAGGGTGGGGAGGAAGTTTGAGGTTTGCAAAAACAACCCCTCTGTGGCTGACTGACTCAGGTGTGGGGGACTGGTGAGCCAGGTCTGTCAAGAGCCATGCTCAACTCACCTTCACCTGGAAGGTCAGGGATGCACTTGGAGGCTGTGTGGGACAATGACTTTCACACAAGAATGGGACGATGGCGCGTCCTCCCCAACCCTAGAACAGCCACTAACTCAGGACCTCTATTCCTGAGTTGCCTAGAACAATGCCACATCCCGACCACATGGATCCAGATTGGCCTCATTTACCGATGTCAAAACGAAGGCAGAGAGGATAAGAGACTTGCTAAAAGTCACATAGCTAGGAAACACAGAGCTGAACTGTAGTCCAGGGTGCCCGGAGGAGTTGCCCTTGCCTCCTATTCCCCACTTAAGATGTAGCCCAGGGTTGCTGAAGCCAATGCTGGTGGGGGCCTGGGACAGAAGTTCTCCAGACAGGAGAATTGTCATGCCTCATCCCTGGCACACTCTGACACGTTACCCTAGGTGGATCCCCTCTACTGTCCACTTCTCCACTCCACTTCTAAAGGGCTGATGGCCACCCTGTCCCAACAGGCGGGGAAGTGGCCTGCTCCTTTCCCTAGAGGACAGACATGATGATGTCAGGGATGCAAAGCCTGTGACACTAGTCACGCCATATCTCCTGGTATCACAAGCTGGGCTGCTTCATAAAAGCAGAGGAAGGGCAAAATTTCCATCTAGAAGCTGTGTGCTGTCACCTGGTTACCAGTGTGAGGGTGATGCTCCAGCCATGGAGTCCACAGAAGAAAGGCCTCAGGCCCCTCCTTGCTGCTCCCTTCTGGAATGAGCCAAGGAACATGGAGGAGACATGCAATGGGAAAGAAGCCACTTTCTCCATCATCCAGTTTGTGTCTCCAGCTACCTGAGGAAAACCTCAACACAGCTGACAGAATAGAGATGACCTACAGGGACAGTGTGTGTTGCTCCGAAGACACCTCAACCATGAATGTCAAGGACAAGTGGAGTGTGCTCACTTAGGGCTGGGACATGTGTGACTTTGAGCCTCCTGTATTAGCACCTGCTCACCCCCTCAGCCTAAAGAGTGCAACCCACTTTTTAAACATGTAGCTATCAAACACACCTAAGTGCACCTCTCACAAGAAGCTGACACTTGCCGTGTGGTGGTGGTGCACACCTCTAATCCCAGCACTCGGGCGGCAGAGACAGAGGCAGGCGGATCTCTGTTGACTTTGAGACCAGCTTGGTTTACAGAGTGCATCACAGGGCAGCCAAGGCTATTACACGGAGAAACCCTGTCTCGAAAATACCCGCCCCCCACACACAAAAAAAGAAGCTGAAACCCATGCCTTATGGCTTGTCTGTCCTTCTTCCATCTGTCTGTCTGTCTGTCTGTCTAAATACTTAATGAACTCACTACCTTTGTCTCAGTCTGGCTTGTCCTGAAATTCTCCTCTGACTTTACCTGAGTGGAGCTTCCCACTAGGGAAGGGAGCTCTCAAAGCTGTGTCCCCACCAGTGCCACTGGCCATTCATAGAGAGGGCCAGCTGCATGTTAGAATGGCCAGGAAACATTCCTGCAGAGCTGGGATGGAACCCCAGGGCCTCATACAGAGCAGATAAGCCTCCATGGCTGAGCCACACCCCTGTATTACCTGGCATACAACAGTCACACTCTCAGAACTCCCAAGCACCCTGTAAGTGCAGAGAGGCTGACAGCCACAGCCAAGCTTGGCGCCTCCAGAGGAAGTGAGCCAATGGGGCATACCACACCACACCCCCGGCTCTGTGCACCTGGCTTCCAAGCCCTGCAGATGGGCCAGGCACGTGCATTCATCTGAACTGTGGAATAACCAGAACATGTACCACAACCCTTGCTTGTCCCATCGTGGATTCAGCAGCCTGCGACATAAGTGGCAGTTGTCCCCAGGCACCCTGCTAATGCCACAGACCACAGTTAGTATAAGTCTCACTGTACCACTGTGGGCTAATGTTATTGCTCCCATTTCCCAGAATGGAAAACTGAGGAGGAGGGAAAGGAAAAGGAGAAAGGGACTCTAAAGAAGTGTCCAGACAGGTGGTCACGTCCATCTCGGCAGAACTGGTGACCGCCAGTCAGGTCTGTGTGGTGTTACACACTCACCACCACCAATGCCTGTGTTCTCAAAACCTAGGAGGGCCAGGAGCCAGCAGGTTCCTAGTTCAGCAGGTAAAGTACCTGCCACCAAGCCTGATGACCAGAGTTTGATTCCCAGGACCCATTTGGTCGAAAGAGAGAATGAACTTCCACAAGTTGTCCTTGGGCAGCCCAGTACAAATGTGAACACACAGACACACAAATATATAAATACATAAGTATAATTTAAAAAAAAAAAAGAAAAATCTAAGCATGCTGTACAAGTTTAAGGCCATAAAGGCAAACTCTTCTCAAAGCACGGTGTACTAGGCCAGGCTCAGCCATGGCAGGAGCATGCTCCCTGCCACAAGGGGTCCTGGCCAGCCAGTCGACAATGGAGATAGCCCCTCTGGTGGTGAGAGTATGCCCCACCTGGCTCTAGTTCCCCAAAGTGTGTCCTAACTGGGTTCTGCATTCCAGGATCCACTTCCCCTGCTGGCCCACACCCTGATACAGGCTGGTGACAAGCCTTCAGCATCTTGCAATTTATCCCTGCAACTGTCCAGCTTCATTCTGATCCCCAGACCCACCTGAACCCCTATTTTAGTTTCAGCTGTGACTGCTCCCTCTGGGGACACACCTCTGCCCATATCAATGCTCACGGTCACTAGTACAAAAACACACACACAAACCAAAATGCAACCTGGGCCAGTGTTGCCATTATCCCCACCATGTCACCTGTCTTTCACTATAACCAAAGACTAAAGACAACTTCATCCCACTCGTTGTAGGTAGCAGACCCATGCTTTACTGGGGGCCAAGAACCTTCCTGAAGAGCCCAGCAGTTTTACCAAGCCCACTCCTCACTGCAAGTACCCACAGTATCAAGTCTGAGACCGTGCTGTGCTTTCTCGCAGTTGGACTTCAAGGAATCCTGACTTTGCTTCATTGAGCCAGTTCTGGCTGGTCTCAAACTCCCTGTAGCTGAGGATGACCTTGAACTCTTGACCCTGACCCTCCTGTTTTAGGACCGTAAGTTTGCCCCACCACACCCAGCCAAGCTCTGATGTCATGGTTCTTAAACTAGAAATCAGGGTTTCCATGGTGGACTGTGGCTCCCCTGCCTCCAGGTCCTGTGAAACCTAGCAGCAGCTTTCCCCTTCTGACTGCAGGCACGGTGCAACGCCTTACACTGGGGGTTCTCTCTGACCTGCGAGAAACTTCCACAGGATGCTCCTCTCACAGCGGGGGCCTCCAGACAACATTTACCTTTTGGTCATGGGAAGCCATTTTCCCTTTTGTCTCAGGATCCAACAATGACAGACTGATGTGTCACCCTGCTGAGGGCACGCTCTGCAATCTGTCCTCACAGTTTGGACGGCTGCACCTGAAAATAAGGTCACAAAATGTGTTGGAAGGGTATACAATCTGGGAAGACAGTCACACAAAATATTAATGAACACCTGTTTGAGCGCTGGATCCACCCTCGGGCATCTGTGAGATGTATACAGTAGTCACCGTGGCCAGTGAATAGAAACAAACCATTGTCCACCAATGGAGGGATGGATAAAGAGCCAGACAATGGAATACTATCTAGCATTCAAAAAAGAAACACTAACAGCTACTACAGTGTTAACGAGCCCCGAGAACATCACACTAAGGGAAAACAGCTAGATTTAGCACCTTGTATGCTGAGCCTGGCATGGTGATATATCTGTAATCTGGTACTCAGGAGGCTGAGGCAGGAGGATTATGAGTTCAAGGCTAGCCTGGACTGCATAGTGAGGTCCTGTCTCAAAATTAAAAAGGAAAATCGGGGGCTGGAGAGATGGCTTAGTGGTTAAGAGCATTGCCTGCTCTTCCAAAGGGCCTGAGTTCAATTCCCAGCAACCACATGGTGGCTCACAACCGTATGTAATGAGGTCTGGTGCCCTCTTCTGGCCTGCAGACATACACACATACAGAATATTGTGTAATATTCTGTCCTGTCCCTTTAAGAGACAGGCCACGCCCATTCCCTTCCAGCTTCCAGCCTCTGACAAAAAAAAAAAAAAAGGAAAATCGGGTTGGGCTTTAATCCCAGCACTCTGGAAGCAGAGGCAGGCAGATCTCTATGAGTTCGAGGCCAGCCTGGTCTACAGAGCAAGTTCCAAGACAGCCAGGGCTGTTACACAGAGAAACCCTGTTTTGGAAGGAAGGAAAGAAAGAAAGAAAGAAAGAAAGAAAGAAAGAAAGAAAGAAAGAAAGAAAGAAAGAAAGAAAGAAAGAAAGAAAGAAAGAAAGAAAGAAAGAAAGAAAGAAAATCAGAGATGGTGAGATGGTGCAGCAGGTAAAAGTGCTTGCCACCATATCTGACGACTCGAGTTCATGGTGGAAGGAGAGAATAGACTCTCACAGGTTTCCCTCTGGCCTCCACACATGTGCTATGGGACACACACACACACACACACACACATCCACGCATGTGCACACACACAAATTTTGAAAAGAAATTCTGAGACAAGCTTGTAACATGCAGCTCTGGCTGGCCTGGAGCTTGCTACGTAGACCAGGCTGGCCTTGAACTCACAGAGATCCACCTGCCTCTGCCTCCCTAGCACAGAATTAAAGGTGTGCACCCCCCCAACAAATAATTTTCTTTTAAGATTTATTTTTAAAGTGTGTGTGTGTGTGTGTGTTTAGTGCGGTGTGCAGGAGTGTGCATGTGAACACAAGTGCCCTCACAGGCCAGACAGAAGTTCCCCTGAAGCTGCAGTTTCATGTGGTTGGTTGTCAGCTGCTCAGCGTAGGTGCTGGGAAACGAACTCAGGTCTTCTGCAAGAATAGCACACACGCTACCCCTAAGCCATCTTTCCAGGTCCTGGCCCACCTTTTAAAGGAAAACTTTGAGCATTGGTAGCTCTTTCCTTTCTCTTTGGTTCTGGAATGACTATGTGTGATTTTTCAAGATTATTTTTAAAATAGGTGACAGAGACATATAGTAAAACTTTCAACAATAGAGAAAGATACATGCTGGTGAGTCAGTCTCTACCCTGCTCCTCCTTCCCAGAAGTGTCCATTCTGACCAACAACTAAGTGACCTTCTGGGATGTTCACTTTTTTCCCACGAAGGGGGTGTGCATGCTCCCCTTCACTTTCTTCTCACACAAACATGAGTGACATGCTCCTCTCTCAGGACCGTACTTATATCCTTTTAGGGTATAGTATGTAGATTGACAGCCCCCTGAGCACCCAGGCCCCCTCATCTGGAACCCAGGAGTTTGTCACTTTATGTGTGCACAGCCATTAAATTCAAGACTATGCAAGAGGAGACTGCCCAGGTGGACACGCCGTCACCAGAAGGGTCTGTCTAAGCAGCAGAGGGGTGAGTGACAGAGCTGCCAGCAGAGAGAAGCCTGAAGATGTCGGGTGGCTGCCACAATGGAGGGAGGCTAATGCATGCTATGTGCACCCTTAAAAACTGGCAAGGACTTTCAGACCCACCCGGAGCCTCTGGAAGGAAGGTTTGGGGGCCCTTCTGTTTGGACCATGGAAATTGCTTTTAGGCTTTTGACCCACAGAACTATCAGATAAGAGATGGGGCTTTTTTAAAACCACCAAATGTATATATATAGTCCCTGCTACAAACTGAGAACACTCACAGTCCCTGGGGACTGCACTGTGATGGCTCACTCTAGATGGAGGTACTCCACTGTGGGAATGCAGCGAGGCTGCTGGCGGTTACAAGGGATGTGTCCCCCCCCCTTCCCATCCCAGAACTCCATGGGTAACCCTACACACCTTGCCTTGTGTGTGTTTGTACATATTCCCAAATGTGAGCCAGGCCAACACCAGGCATCTTTCTCAATCTCTCTCCAGGTGACTGTTTTGTGACAAGTCCCCTCACGGAACGTGGAGCCAAGCAATTCAGTGAGACTGAACGGAACGTGGAGCCAAGCAGCTCAGTGAGACCGAACGGAACATGGAACCAAGCAGCTCAGTGAGACCAAACAGAACATGGAGCCAAGCAGCTCAGTGAGACCGAACGGAACGTGGAACCAAGCAGCTCAGCGGGATCGAACGGAACGTGGAGCCAAGCAGCTCAGTGGGACTGACTGCTTAATGAGCCTGAGTCTCCCTGTCTCTACCTCCCAGAACTGGGATTCTGGACAGCTAGCATCAACAACGACTTTTTATGTAAGAACCAGGGTCAAAATCAGGTCCTCATGCTGGCATGCCAAGCACTTTACCAACCGACCCATCGTCTTAGCGCCCCCTGAGTTATTTTTCTAGCTACAGAAGCAAAATGTCATCAGTTTGAGAAAAATATTCAAGCACTTAACCCCTCCAAAAGCTCCCTCTCCCTTGAACCCTCTCTCTTCTCTTGTGCCCTCCATCCAGCCCAGTGACTGCCAGGGGCCTCAGCAGCTTTGGCAACAGTGGAGTTCAGCTACTACACAGACAGGAGATAACTCAAATGCAACCTTCACAACTGCAGGTGAAGGGCCAGAGAGATGGCTTACCTGGTAGAGGACTTTGCCACCAAACCTGACAACCTGAGTTGTCCCACAGAGTGGATGGAGAAAAATCAACTCTGGTAGATTGTTCTCTGACCTCTACATGCGTGTACACTGTGCAAACACACACACACACACACACACACACACACACACACACACACTAACTGTAGTTAAACAAACAAAGTTAAACAAAGATTAAAGATGGTAGCACACATCTTTAGTCCTAGTACTCAAGAGGCAAAGGCAGGAGGATCTCTGTGAGTTCGAGGCCAGCCTGTTCTACAGAGTGGGTTCCAGGACAGCCAGGACTACACAGAGAAATCCTGTTTTGAAAAACAAAAACAACCCAACAACCTCCCTCCATGTAGGTAAAAGGAGAAGTTGAAGAACCCTTGAGATCCCTTTGTTTTCAAAACAGAATTAACTCACATACAGAAAAACATGGCTTCGCCAGTCAAGGACAGAGGGTTTCTTTTTTTTAATTTTATTTACTTATATTATATGTATAAGTGTTCTGTATGTATACCTGCATGAGAGAAGAGGGCATCATATCCTCTTATAGGTGGCTGTGAGCCACCAAGTGGTTGCTGGGGACTGAACTCAGGACCTCTAGAAGAGCAGGCTGTGCTCTTAACTCCGAGCCATCTCTCCAGCCCTGACTGAAGGGTTCAAACTCTCATGTCTTCCACAGTAAACTAGTCCAAACATAAAAATGATAAAACCCAATGCCTGAGTGGCTATGGAGAAACTTAGCAATGGCTGGAGAGATGTGACCTAGGCAGACATCTAGCAACAGGGACCAGCACCTTCCAAATGGATGTGGCCTAGACTTGGCCACTCTGTTTCATGGGCAGCAGTGTTCTAGCGCAGTGGATGGTGTGATCAACCACAAAAACCTGCACAGGAGAAGCTGAAATCCACACAAGGGTCTGAGCAGAGGTGGAGAAAGCAGGCCGTTGAGCAACCAGACTGATAAGTGTGAACCAAGTCTGTGCTCATTGCTCGCAAAGATATGGAGCCCTATGCGCCTTTCCTCCATGCGAGGCGTTGTGCTGGGCCCAGGGAGCACAGAAGGATGGAGTCTGGATACACAAACACCACAAGAGCAACACACAGTGCTGAGGTCACACTCCCCAGCCTTCCTGGTGGGTGACAATAGACAGGCACAAAATGAGAAGCTTGGCTTCTTTCAGGTGGAGTGGCCAGGCTCCTGAGGAAGTGACACAGGGGCTTTCTAGATTTCAAGAAGATTGTGGGGACAAGAGGAACGTCCTTTGACAGCGAGAACTTAAGAGGACAGAGTGGCACATGGGCAGAGCCAAAGAAGCAGGGCAAAAGATGCGAATTAAGATAAATTACAGGAAGTGGGGGTGGGGTGGGGTATCTACCAGGGCTACTAGCTTGTGAGAGTGATGAGGAGCTTGGGGGACGAGAGTTACAGCAGGGACATGATGGGGAGAACCAAAGAGGATGGAGGTCTGGACTTGGGCATCATATCGGCCAGACTCACAATCTGTGTAGGCCAGAACTTGTACTTCGCCTAGATGGAGTGGGAGTTAGGATGGGGTGACAAAGACTACAGCCACACACTGGGGTGGCTGGGAAAAGAAGTCTGGTGACACAAGCAGTCCACACTTCCTCCTTGCTAAACCATGGCCAAGGGAGGGCTGTGGGCCAAAGGAAGCTCTGGAATTGGGTAAGTCTAGCCTAGAGATTTTCAAACCCTGCCTTGACCAGCCTTTTGGCCAGGGGAGTCCTGGACACAGAAGTCGCTGGCTGCCTTACTCAAGAAACCTCAAGCTGCTGGTGGGTGGTCAGGAAATACTGCAAACCTCGGTGAGTCCCCACCAACCTGAAGCAAAGTGACCAGGATGCAGAAACACTCTCCGAGGGGTAAGGCAAGGTGTGGAGGAATACAGCTTCCAAGTGACCCTGTGCTAGGTGGGGAGGGGGCTAAGTCTCCCCCAGTTATCTCAGCAGACCTGGAGATAGGCACCACTCAGAATGCCATGGGAGCCGGGCACCTTTAATCCCAGCACTCGGGAGGCAGAAGCAGGCGGATCTCTGTGAGTTCAAGGCCAGCCTGGTCTACAATAGCTAGTTCCAGGACAGGCTCCAAAGCTACAGAGAAACCCTGTCTCGAAAAACCAAAAAAAAAAAAAAAAAAAAAAAAAAAAAGCCATGGGAGCAGAAAAGGAAAGGACACTGAGACACAGAGAGGCACAGTCTCACAGCTAAGGTGTGTCGAGCCCCACACTCAGTGGGCATAGGTGCTAGGTAAAGGTGTGGGACTTGGAGGGAATGCATGCTGCTCTCAGTCGTACCCTGGCCCCAGCCCACCCACCAGGGGGTTCAAATTGTTTCCAGAAGGAGCTGCGGAATTGGGATTCCTCCTGCTAGGATGCACCAGTAGCCTGACTTCTGGGGGTCTCCTTCTGGGGCACCAACACTACCTGTACCCCCCTTCCCTCCTGCTGTCTCCCTGGAGTGGCTGTGGGGCTCTGGGATGGAAAACAGGGCTTAGGGCTTTACACCCACCTGCTGGCTGGACGTGCTGGCTGAGCTGGATGTGCCTTCTTCGCTGACTCTCTCTCCACCTGTAGGAGGGGGACACTGTTACCTCCCCCACCGGTCACACAATGATGGGTGTGTGTGGTTCCTGGTAACACCCACTAAGAGAGGAGGTGCTTGTCAATGCCCCATTCCCCTGGGAGGGTAGCGGGGTGGGAAGTTACAGTCCACGAAGTAGCACGGGACCTCAGACACCCCACGGCGCCCGCCAGGCCTGGCCTGGTTCCCCCAACCAGGCCCCAGCCATGATGGACAAAGGTCCAGCCTAGGAGCAGACGCGAAGCACGAGGATGGAGGATGGCCAGGGCTTCCTTCCTCCCTTCAGGCCCCCAGGCCGGTCCGCTTCCCCGCAGCAGCCGCGTGCAGGGCAGGACACCCCCCAGCCTGAGATACGGCTGAGGTTGGACGGAAGAGGGGCGCCCCTGTCTCCCCCAGCTCCATCCTCATTACCTGACTGCAATCTGCTCAGCTCTGTTCTCATTCCAGGGTAGAGACTTAGGCACAGCCCTGCTCTGCAGAGCCCAGGGGGCGGTCCTATGTCCTTGGGGGTGTGGTGTGGCAGGAGTTTCCACAGCTAACTCTAACTTGCTGCAAACTCGGGCCCTATGGAGGCACCAGCGCGCTGAGAGGCCCCAATGACCAAGGCCAGGGTGTGCGCAGGGCTGGGACACTTCTGCAAGGCTCCTCTAGGTGACTGGGTGCTCCCCTGACTACGTGGGCCTCCCCAAGGACCACCTCCTTCCGCCCTCCTCCAAAGCCTTTAAGCCTTTATGCTTACTGGCTGAGATGCACTCCTTAGCTGGGTTCATGGGGGCAAATGATACAAGAGAAGGTTAAAGAGAAAATTTTCATGTGCCCATGGAGATGGCCCCAAGAAGTCAGACCAGGATGTAGCTGGGGAAGGAATGACGGAACCCATGCTCTCTGGGTTGGGGGCGGGGTAAGCCGGGGTGTCACTGAGAGATGTTGTATGTGCGGGGGGTGGGGTGACACTCAGGAAAGGGGTGGGTTTCTGAGCATGCTCATTCAGACCCGCTGCAGTCCCAAATAGAAGACATGCTCCAACCTTTTCAAAGCCCCAGCCCTTGAAAGCTACTGCGTGTGAGACTAAACGCCTTCTACAGTTCCAGTGCTTCAAATAGCCAATATGTCAGTCCAGCCTAATTAAGTGGACCATCTACAACACCTGTTTCACTGTAAGCACCTGTAGGCTGTGGGCTAGCCTCCCTTCCCCCTCATCTAGTGAACTACCTCAAAGATGCGATCTGACTTCAGCAATAGGTCCTGCTGGGAGTTGCAAACAGTACCAACAGGAGGTGCCTTCAGCTCCTCACCCACAGCCTCTGACTCCCTGCTGTATGGACTGGTTCATTTTAGCTCTCAACTTGACACAATCTAGAACACCTGGGAGAGAGTCTCTGAGGAAACTTCCAGATCAGGTTGCCTGTGAGCATGTCTGTAGGGGATTCTTAATTGTTCACTGGTGTGGGAAGATCCAGTCCACTGTGGGCGGCATCATTCTCTTGGCAGGGGTCCCACGCTGTATGAGAGGGGAGAAAGCTAGTGGAGAGCAATGAAGCAAGTGGGATTCATGCGTTATTCTCTCCCTACTCTAGACTGTGAACATGAGGCTATTTAAAATCTCGTCTTGATGTCCACACTATAATGGCCTGAATTGAGAGGTTTTTGTCAGAGTATTTGTGACAGAAACAGAGATGAAGCTAGAACACCGTATAAATTAGTAACTGGGTGTTGAACACCTGTGATGGCTGCTGCTATTAAACACTGTAATAGATCCAGGTCAAACCAGGCAGTGGTGACACATGCCTTTAATCCCAGCACACAGGAAGGAGGCAGAGGAAGTGAGTTTCAGGACAGCCAGGGCTGTTACACAGAGAAATCCTGTCTCAGAAAACCAAAAGAAAAAAAAATCCCAGTCAAATCAGTAAGTCAAGAAACAAGGAAGGTCAAAGATTAAAAAGAGAGGCGCTGTCCTCTGACACCATTGTGATCCCTGCCTGGGACATCCCACAGACACAGCAGACAGATACCCGGTCCTGTTTAGGTACTCAGTGACAGTCACAGAATGACTTCAGTCCCTGTAGAACTCTCGCTCCAGCTGGGTAGAGAGGTGAGGCCACTGTTCGGTAAGATAGAACGAGTTCAAGAAGCCCATGAGCTTAGGTTGGGAAATGGTCTTTATTTCTAGTCATTTGTGGTAAGCAGCAAACCAGATTTGCCTTTGTGGCACCAGTACCATTCTGACATTTAAAAATCACAACAGAGTCAGGCAGTGGTGGTGCATGCCTTTAACCCAGTGCACAGGAGGCAGAGGCAGGAGGATCTCTGAGTTTGAGGCCAGCATGAACTACAGAGTGGGTTCTAGGACAGCCAGGACTACACAAAGAAACCCTGTCTCAAGCCAACAACCACAATAATAAAAATCACAACAGGTAAATATCTTAATATAACTTCAAAATCATAGTAGTTAAGAGTAGCTATGAATTGGATTTTCATTCTTTTGTTTGCTTTTGTTTTCTTGTGATAGAATCTATGTAGTCCCAGCTGTCCTGGAACTTACTATGTAGACCAGGCCAACTTCGAACTCACAGAGACCACCTGCCTCTGCCTCCCGAGTGCTGGGATTTTCATGCTTATAGTTAATATTCACAAAACAATAACTCAACACTGCATTTCAAGGTAACTTTGTGCACAGCGAGAACATTACTCTGAGAAGAGGCCACAGTTTGCAAAAAGTCATGGAGTTGGGTGAGGCGCTGGGTTTTGGGGCATGGCCAGGGAGTTAAACAAGCTGGTTGGGGCGTGGCCGAAGAGGAAGGCTGGTGGACTGGGCATGACAGGGAAGCTAGGGAACTTTGTGATTAGACATTGCCAACCTGTTCTCAACTAAAGTTGCTGCTCCCCTTTGCCCCCCCTTTCACACTTCTTCCCCAACTTGACTGAGAGTCAGCCACCATCTCAGTAGCTCTCTGTAGTGGTCCTGCCCTCTCTTCTGATGCTCATAGAGCATATCCAGGAAGATGTGAGCCCTGTCCCTGAAGGATGTGTCTACTTGAGCTCTCTTCCCCCTCCCCCAGCACGAGGAGAAGGCCACCTCCAAGGGTTCTCGTGTCTCCAGTGCTCCTAGTTGCAGCAGCTGACCACTTCCCTTTGCAGAGCACAAGCTGGGTCCCGGCTCTGAGAGAACATGAGAAAATCAAAAGAGAGTGAAATGGATACGGTTTTAGCCCAGGGTGGGAGGGTTTTCCCAGACTTACATCTGTTGCCTGGGCCCACTCCATGTGACTCACCACCAGCTGTAATAGCCCCATGATCACATCTGCATGAGGTCAGGGACCTGTGTGTGATGACGCAGCATGGCTAGGGCTGGGAAGGGAGCTCGGTGGTAGAGCACTTGCCGAGCATGTGAAGCCCTGGGTTGGATCCTGGGCACCACCAAAGTGTGTTCTCTGATGCTGACTTCAGCTTTGTTGCTCAGAATGGTTTGGAAGAACAGAAGGGCAGCCGTTGGCATAGGCCTGGGGTTCAATCCTGCCTTCATCCTGCCTGTGCTAGCTGGGCAGGCTTTCATTCAATCAACAGATAGTCTCCGAGTGTCAACTATGTGCAGACATTAAAACAACGGAGGCTGGTGGTTACCACCAGTCTGCATCAAGACTGCTCTGTACAGAGAGACACAAAAGAGCAGTGTAAAAGGAAGGGTGAGGGGAGCTCATGGCCAAACATGGCACCTGGGGTGGAGGTAAGGACCGTTGAGGTATAGAGGTCAAGAGAGGATTCTCAGGGAGGTGACATCTAAATGCTACTAGAAATGAGGTGGTACCCACCCTGAGATGAGTCACAACCTTTGTTTTTTGTTTGTTTGCTTGCTTTTTGAGACAGGGTTTCTCTGTGTAACAGCCCTAGCTGTCCTGGAACTAGTTCTGTAGACCAGGCTGGACTCGAACTCACAGAGATCCAACTGCCTCTGCCTCTCAAGCGCTGGGATTAAAGGTGCTACCACTGCCCAGCAAGTGATACCATTTGTAGTAAGGAAACAACACTTGCTGAGACCCTGCCCCCCACCCACAAAAACCAAAACGTTAAGAGAGCCAGGTATGATGGTGGCGCACATCTTTAATCCCAGCACTTAGGAGGCAGAGACAGGCAGATCTTTGTGAGTTTGAGGCCAGCCTAGTCTACATTGTGACACCATTTCTCAAAACCAAAACCAAAAAATAATAGTGAGAAAGGGATGGCATGAATACTAACATTTCAGCCACAATAAAACGTGTAGTTGGGGCAGGTGAGGTGGCTTAGTGGGTAAAGGTGCTTGCTGCCAAGCCTGAAAGCCTGAGTTTGAACCCTGGAATGCACACGGTGGAAGGAGAGAACCAGTTCCTACAAGCTGCCCTCTAACTTATACACACACACACTGAGGTACACCTGAATATACACACACTCATCACATACACAAATAAATAAATACAAGTTTTAAACTCTAAACAAAAACATCAACCCTGGCTCTGGTTGCTTGGTGGATTGGGATTACTGGGAGATAAGATCTTAAATTCAGGTCAACAATGACCTGTGGGGAGATGGGAAGGAATAGGGAGAGAACTGTTGCATTACAACTGGGGGCTGGTTACGGGGGGAGACAGGGCAATGTGCTCAGCTGTGTCATCCGTGAGCATGGGGACCTGGAGGGTCTGTGATGGGTTATCCTAGCTATGCAATCCTGTGATCTGAAGTCAATGGGCAAGTGTCAGGCAGGCAGTAGGTTTGATTGATTGATTGTGTGTGTGTGTGTGTCAAGTGGAGGCCAGAGTTCAACCTTGGGTGTTGTTCCTCAAGAGTCATCTACATTATTTTGTGAGACAGGGTCTCTCATGGACCTGGAGCTCACCGATTAGGCTAGGCTGACTGACCAATGATGTCTAGGCTTCTGCCTGTCTCTGCCTCCCCAGCGCTGAGATCACAAACATGTACCACTATGCCTGGATTATTTCATATGGCTGCTGTGGATTGACCCCAGGCCCTCCTGTTTTTATGACTAGCATTTGCCAACTGAACTACACCCTAGCTCCTTTTATTGCTGTTGTTGAGACATCTCATATAGCCCAGGTTTGCCTCATACTTCCTAAGTACCCAAAGATGTCCTTGAACTCTTGATCCTCCTGCCTTTACCTCCTAAGTGCTGGGATTATAGGCACCACCACATCCCACCAGTTAGTCGAATCTGGAGCTGGGCTGAGGTGTGAGCATCCTTGGTGCACAGTAGGTCTTGCAGACATGAACTGGGCTGGAAGCTCCTTACAGAGACTGAGGCTGGTGGAGAAGGTGAAGGAGAGGCTGGGGACAGAGAGCAGGCCAAGGTAGAAGGGAAATCTCCGGGCACTCAGGGCTCTGGAGGCTAGACGGAGGGCCCCTAGAGGGAGTGGAGCCATGTGCCAGGATAGGTTGTGTCCTGAGCTTTCCTGGGGTCTTCCAGACAGGGCATCAAACGGGGCAGAGTCCTCACCAAACAGCAGCTCTGCCAGCTCGGCCTTGTCCCCCTGCTGGTCACTGGTGGAAATGACCCTCCTTGGCGTGGCATGGCCTGGTCAGGAGGGAGCCGGCTGCACCACATGTGGTGGCCAGAGGACAGCTTTCAGGAGTCTCTCTTCCATAGAGGTTCCTGGGGATCACACTCAGGTCCTCAGGCTCATGTCACTCAGGTTGGCGGTAAGCTCCTTTCCCACTGAGCCCCATGCATGCTAGGCAAGTACTCTCCCAGCTGAGCTACATCCCTAGCCCCCATGGCTCTGTAAGTCTTGACAGTCTGTTCGTTATAGAGGTTTCACTTTCTGGAGTAGGATCCAAATGCATAAGAAACTCAAAGGAAGAGAATCACAGAGCAGTGGGAAATAACCCCAGCGAAACATCCTTCATAGGACCTGCTGGGGGCAACTTCACACACATCCAGTACAAAGTTAAGGAGAGTTTGTACTTGAAGCAGGGACCTAGATCAAAGTAGGAGTGTGAGGTACATCCACAGCCACCTGGACTCCAGACCCCACCACACATAGCAGCTGGACGATGAGTGGAAGACACTGGGAGATGACTCAGAACAGAGCCCTCTGGATTAAAACAATGGACATAGCCTGGTGTCATGGCGCACACCTTTAATCCCAGCACTTGGGAGACAGAGATAGGTGGATCTCTGTGAGCTTGAGCCCAGCCTGGTCTACAGAGCAAGTTCTGGGACAGGCTTCAAAGCTACAGAGAAACCCTGTCTCAAAAAAGCAAATAAAAAACAATTAAATAAATAAAACAATGGAAATGCTGAGAGACAAAGAACCTGTTTCTAGCCAGACCTTTAATCCAGATCAGTGGGAGGTAAAGGCAGGAGGATCACAAGTTCAAGGTCAGCCTGGGAAACTTAGTGTGACCCTGTTGCAAGAAGCAAAAGGAAAGCTGAGGCTGTCACTTAGTGGTTCCAAGCCTAGTACCAGGCCCCAAAGGCCATGGTTTTAAAGACTTGGTTTTATTTTCTATGTGTTTTGTCTGCATACATTATCTGTGTACCATGTGTGTGCAGTGCCCATGGAGGCCAGCAGATCCCTAGAACTGGAGTTACAGATGGTTGTGAGCTGCCATGTTGGTGGTAGGAATCGAACTTGGGTCCTCTGGAAGAGCAGACAGTGCTCTTAGGCTCTTCAGCCACCCCAAACCCATGTTGTTGCTGTTTTTAAAAGCCACAACTGTATGACAGATTCACGGACCAACTCCAAAACATGGGAGGAAAGTAAACACACACAGGCTCCGAGCTTGCAGGCTTTGGATCCTTCTACTTCAGATTCTACCAAGGTGTCAGGACAAGAGAGGGAGTCCAGGAGTGACTGAAGATGGGACATTTATTGGGAAGCTGCTGTGTTTGTTTGTAAGCCCCAAAGTATGACGTTGCTGAATGCTGTAGACACCGCCGTTGGCTGGTCATGTTACAGTAGTCCTGGAACATGGTTGAGGGTATGGAGGACAAGGGAGCTGGTGAGATGGCTCAGCAGGTAGAGGTGCGGCAGCCAAGCCTGATGGGCTCCTGCGAGTTGTCCTCTGTCCTCCACATGCGGGCTGTGAAATGTGCACACACAAACTAATTACAACTTAAAAAATGTCTGGGCATGGGCTGGAGAGATGGCTCAGAGTTTAACAGCACTGACTGCTCTTCCAGAGGTCCTGAGTTCAATTCCCAGCACCCACATGGTGGTTCACAGCCATCAGTAATGAGATCTGGTACCCTCTTCTGGCCTAAAGGCATACATGCAGGAAGAACGCTGTATACATAATTAATTCATAAATAAGTCTTTTAAAAAACTGTCCGGGCAACCGCTATAAGGATTCAGAAAGAATGTGAGAGGAGAATGACGGAGAAATGAAGCGCTCTCCCACCTAACAGCCTCAAGAGGGAGTCGGACTCACCCCACAGTGCTGCAGAGGAACCCCCCCCCACACGACCACAGTTGAAGGGGGGCTGGGAGCTGAAAGCAGTGCCTCACATGTGTCTTTGGTAAACTTGTGAGAGGAAGTCCCAAGTGCCCAGAGTGTCTGCCACATTTGCTGTCTCTCAGGAGCTAGCTGGCTGTAAACCACATATGATTAAAAAAAAAAAAAAAAAAGGACAACAGAAAGATGTGGCATTCATGTTGAGTGGTTCCCAACTACCTGTAAACTCCAGCTCCAGACGACCCAACGCCTCTGGCCTTTGCTGCACCTGCACTCACGTGCCCACAACTCTACCCCATATACACATACTTGGAAATGATAAAAGTTCTTTTAAAAAATCCTTCAGATAAAACAGGGCACATATGAAATACTAAAATACAACTTACACATGTGCACACATTGACATACAGTTAAGATACACACACACACACAAACCTGAGGCAGCCAGCAGATCTTAAGCCCACCCAAGTCAGGCTCCCAGCTACACCCACTCACTCCAGACCACGGAGGAGCTTGCATCTTATCAGACTGGGCAGTTGCAAATCCCTCCACCTGGGAGATGGATGGAGTTCATGGCCTGTCAGCTTCAGCTTTCTTAATCTCCAGTGTTGGCACCAGAAAGAAGCTATGTGGTTGTGTGAGGGGAAGATGAAGGAACTGCATACTTAGTAGGAAGTGACTTGGGGTTCAGATTCAGAATCTGACTCCCCCAAAGTCCCAAGGAGCTGATGGTAAATTCACTGCCAAGGCCCCAGGGAGCCCCTCTAGCCCACCCACTGTCCCTACTACATGTACACAGTAACAGGAATGGCTGAAAAGGCCAAGTTGCCAGGCTGTCCAAGAATATGACGACAGGTTTACTTCATCACCAGCCCTGAACAACTGGTGTGTGGGTTGGTCCTCCCTGGGGACACAGTATCTGCCACTGTGCTAATTGGGAAGAGAGAAGGAGGAAGTGTTTCTAAGTGGCACCTTGAATTGCTTCCCAATTACATCTTGGCCAAGTGAGTATTAAAATTAGTACCTGTCCCAGGAGCCATGTTACACGCCTTCACACTTGGATGGAAGCAGGTACAGAGACAGGAGAATCTATGTCCAATGCAAGCCTGATCTGTATGATGATATCCAGGCTAGCCAAGTATACACAGGTGGACTGTCTCAAAGTGGGGGTGGTGGCTCAGGGGGTAGAGGGCTTGCTCTGCAAGCCTGAGGACTTGAATTTGGCTCCTAAGAACCAATAAAAAGATGGACGCATAATATGCAGCAATGAACAGGAGACCAGCATGGATTACCCTCTGACCTCCACATGCCACCTGTGCACCTACCTCCTCTCTCTCTCTCTCTCTCTCTCACACACACACACACACACACACACACACACACACACACACACACACACACACACACACACACAGCATGAGGTCCTAAATAAGTCAGGGAGCTGGTTTTGGGTACTAGGGTAAATCTGTTTTAGTTACCCCAAAAACCTGTGCTATGGGTAGGTTAACATAAATTTTCTGTACAGGTATTTTGTCCACGTGTGCCTGGTGCTTGTGGAGGTCAGAAGAGGGTGTGGGTGACTTGGGACCGGAGTCACAGCTCTGAGCAGCTGATAGTTTTAACTGCTGAGCCACCTCTCCTGGCCCATCTAAGGTCTCAATCAGCTCAAGATAAGCTTTTGAATTTATCTAGGTTAGTATTTATTACATTCTTGCAAGCTTTCTCATCCCGTAACTTTTGTATATATACCAGCACAGGTATATATGCATGTGGAAGCCAGGACTGCCTTGAGTGCCATTACTCAGACACTGTTCATTTGTGCCACCGTGACCTCGGCCTCTCCTTGGCATGAAACTCACCAAGGCCAGGCCATCAGGCTCTGCCCCCAGTGTTGACACTACAAGCATCACACCAGCCTTTTCTTATAAGGGTTCTGCAGATCAAGCTGGGGGTTCATGCTTGTACAGCTACTTTACCCGCACTTAAGTCTTGGAGCCAGTCCTGGAACTAGCTCTTGTAGACCAGGCTGACTCAATCTCACAGAGATCATCCACCTGCCTCTGCCTCCCAAATTCTGGGATTAAAGGCGTGCCACCACCACCTGGCTCTGCACTTAAAGTCTTGTGAGGGTCTTAGACGAGCTACAGACAATTTTTAGTTGCTATATGGGTGCTGGGATTTGAAGCTGGGTCCTTTGGGAAAGCAGTCGGTGCCTTTAACTGATGAGCCATCTTTCCAACCCTACCGATTCTGACTTTTTGACCATCAAATTGTTTAAAGTTTATTAAGAACCCTTATTTGTACTTTATGTAATTGACAAAAATCAAAAACATGGAAATCATGGAAAATATCTACCCGTATTTGAAATTACTCAAAAGTCAATATAAACACCAAGCCTGTGGGTATGCTCTTCTGAGGGGATGGAGGACTCTGTGGTCAAGTATGCTTGAGACAGCAATTCAGGAAGCATTCTTTTCCAGTTCCATTCTAGGCAGAGGAGGCAGTCTGCAGTCTGGGAACTGCTGGGACTTTTGCTGCGTCTGCTTTCCCTAACACAACATCACTGGCTTGAACCTTGAGTCTTTGCTGTCACTCTGGCTGATGTTGCCTGTGTACTTGTTATATGTGGAATCAGTATTAGTTTTCTGAGTTAATCCTGCCAGGAAATATTCTGGTTATTCTGTCAGCCTAGGGCAGTAAGCTAGTCTGGGCTGGTGTGTACCTAGAGCACACATGTGACATGCAGAAAGGAACTCAGCTGTTCCTCCAAGTCCCATCCCCAAACCACACCGTGGCTCACTGGTAAAAAGCAATTTTCTGAAAGAGCCCACTAGCCAACTTGAGCCTTTTTCAGTTAAAAATTTGGTGCATATCTTGTGTGTAGGGCACCACAAAGGCCAGAAGAGGGCACTAGAATCCTAGAAACTGAGGTACAGGCAGCTGTGCACCCCAATATGGACCTGTCATTCTCCAGCCCTGCTGTTTTAACTCTCCATCCTTAAGGCTTTCCTTCCCTGACCGCAGGAGCCCCACCATTGCCTTTTTTCTACCAATCACCTTATACTGGATCTATAATCCCCTACACTTGTCTCCCAAGCTTCCTGTCTCCGCTTGCCTTTGGCTTCTCTCAGCTGCCTGGGCTGGACCCCACTGGGATGCAGGGGGCTCTGCTTCCTCCCCTTCCCTTCTGGATTAGCACTTGTCCCTGGCCTCCACTTGTTACACAGGTGTGTGCTGCTTGGCAGTCTCTACAACTATGGCATATTGTACAGAGCAGTATGGCTGACTGCCCAAACCAGTTTCAACAGAAGCTTTGACATTCACAGCTTCAACACCTAGGGGGCAGCATCACCTCCCTCTGTGCTATCCTACTTGTCAGTAGGTATTACTCAGCAGGAATGCCCATCCATTCACAACTGGGACAGTAAAGGCCAGGCAGTCATTCACTTCACCCACGGTATAGTCAGGGCCCTGGCTCTGCCCTGAAGCTTTTCACCCAGCTGTAGAGCCAGAACTTGAACATGACAAGGGTGCATGCAGATAAAGGGATACGACCCTGCTCAGGGTCCTATGTCAGAAGGCCAAGGCTCCCATTTCTCTTCCTCACTGAAGAGGTCTACAGAACATTAGGTTCAAGCTCAACAAAGCAAATGTGTAGGGGGTGGGAAGTAGAAAAGCACCCAGGGTCAGCTCTCAGGCCAGACCAAGACTCCATCTCTGGTCTTACCCAACCCCCCACATATAGACTTGGGAGGCCAGAGGTTGTCCCCAGCTTGGAGCAGAGCACCTGGCTTAACACATACAGCATTCCCCCCAGAACAGCAGCAGCAGCAGCAGCAGCAGCAGCAGAAGAAGAAGAAGAACAACAACAACAACAAGAAGCAGCAGCAGCAGCACCATTCCCCCAGAACTGGGAGATCAAAGAATGAAAGTGGAGCTCAAGACAGTCAGGAACTAAGGCCAGAGCTCTGCAGACAGCCCCTCCTCCCTCTTCCAGGCTACACAGCAAAGAGCTAGGCCCCACCCCCAAACTGACTGCATGAGCAAAGACAGAAGCGAACTCAGAGGGGCTGCAGTGAGAAAGACAGTCACAAACAGGTTAACAAGCTCGCATTTAATAAGTCTGAAGTCATTCTCAGCACATGGCATTGTACACGGTCATCTGTGGAAACAGATTCATTTTTAACAGGTCGTAGTTTAAAAAAGTCATAGATACTGTGAGTTCTGTATAAACGGGTGGACGGCAAGTTAGTTCCTTTTGATTTATAAGCCTCAGCGTCACCGCAGAATAAAGAATGTAGCCAAAGAAAGCGCTATCGATCACTCGTATAGGACAGTGTTGTTTCTATAATTTGAAGCTTTCTGAATGGACGGGTTCAGGCCTGATCCAACTGTAAAAAGATCACTCAGTAAATAGACTATCTGGGAATTGTACAAATTGTCATTAACTTCCATCATTAATAGCTTACCCAGCACTATATCACTATTGCTATTTAAAGTAAAAACCTGCTTCTGAGTCCCCACGGAGGCAGCCTGTGCACGCAGCCTCGATGCCCTGGCCACCTCATGTCCAGGGTGTGCCAATACAGTCCAACAGAAACTTTGGCTTTAGGAAGGAATCACAAACATTGAAAAGAATGGCTTTAATCGTCATTAAGTGTGCGGTGGGAGGGAGTGTGCTTCAGACAGTCTGGGCAGTGTGGGCGGCAGGTCATTCCTGCTGCCAACGCTGCAGACACTATTTGTACATGACAAGACAGAGGAAAAGCAGTCCCTTTCAAACAAACTTAAAAAAATTGTTCACAGTGGTTTGTATCAACAGAATGCATTTATGACAATTACATGTACAGACTCACGCACCCTAGGGCTTTCTTTATATCCTAAAGAAAACAAGCATTTACATTATTCATGATTTTTACTAAATTAAAAAAAGGTCAATTGTACACTTCTCCCTCGAACAGGATAAACTGCCGAGGTGCATAGCTTAATACCATCATCAGAGTTGTCTGCAAAGGGAACAAAAATGCTTTCTTGAATGAAGTGCCTTTCACTCGCTGCTATAACCAGCAAGTGCCAGCAGGAACCAAAATGAAGGAGGGCCCGGCAGGTCTACCTGGGCAAGCTGACCAGCACACATTACAGTTTAAAAATGAAGGTTATGTACGCTATGTTACAAGTCCCAACTAGGCAGTGTCAAGTGACATCTATTTCTTTGCTTGCTTTGTGATCATACCCCTTGGCGGTGTAACGGGTCTCATGGCGTTGGGCTTCTTTTTCTCTGCAGGCTTTAAAATCTGCAAAGAAGAAAAGACAGCAGGCACCTCAGGAAATGCACTCAGGCTCTCGGTCCTACTCAGAAGTTCCTGCTAACACCACCCCCACCCCCAAACTCAGAAAACCCCGCTAGCACATCACACAGACGGAGCTACTTAGTACATGAGCATTGTTGTGAAGACATGCAATAACAGACAGCTAAAATATGTGACTTGGCAAAATAAAAAGTTCCCGTTTGGGAAAAAAAAAAAAAGCCTAGAGTGCTCCCATAGCCTTGAATTCTGTGGAAGGCACTGGAGTTTGCAGACTCTGGGAGGTGCTGAGGGCTGCCTCAGGACTTCCATGACTACACTAACATTTACAGCTGAATGACCTGGAAATGCATCAAGCCTACTACACTGAGCAAAAGTGAGAAACAACAACTGAGAAGATGTTATGGCAAAGGAGCCCCATATGGTGGCGCACACCTTTAACTTCAGCACTAAGAAGGCAGAGGTAGGTGGATCTCTGTTACATCAGAGGCCAGCCTGGTCTACATATGGAGTTCTGGGCCAGCAACGGCCACACAGACTGTTTACTGGGGAAAGGTCCCTGTTATTTTTTCTTTCCTTTAGAAAAAGAGTCCACACATTACTCCCATGGGACAAATACAGGCTATTGGGAAAGAAAACAGAGCCAGCTCAGGGAAACAGTGACAACTGTTTTTCTGGAAGTCAGCATAGCTGCAAGTTCATGAAAAGAGCTGCTGTCTCACCTGGAAAGAGCACATGAGGGTTTCATCCACACTCATCATGGCGCCTGCATTGTCAAACTCGCCACAGTAGTTGGGTGCAGAAAACAGAGTGACTAACTGCCTCTTTGCAAAAAACTCATACCCATCTTCAACCACCTGCGGAGAGACAGTGTCAGTGTGAGCAGCTGCGAGCCTGAGCTGTGCCACGCTCCTTCCCCACTGAGCTTGGCCTCCTGCCGCTCTCCCCAGAGGCACACTGTGTGGCAAGCCATACCTACCCACCAAAATCAACAAGGAGAATCTGCTCACACACATGCTCTAAGTGTACATGTAAAATTCAAAATCAATACCTGATGGGCTCTACATATAAGATCCAAATCATGCTTATGGAGAAATTTTGCAACCACTTCTGCACCAAATGTGAAGGACACTCCTCTGTCATTTTCACCCCAGCCTAAGACATCTTTATCGGGGTCAGACCACAAAAGATCACAAAGAAGACCTTGATCTGGTACATCAGTTGGTCTCATAATTCGCCGAATCTGCTCCATAGATTGAAGATCTGGTGATAAACCTATTAAAGAGAACAGGAAAGAACAGTGAAGCAAGCAGAATTGTTCTAAGCACACTGGCAGCCCGTCCTGTCTAGAGGCTGGTGCTGTCAACGCTGCAGTCAAGCCCGTGGCTCTTTTGTTTACTTGGTTTTGGTGAAAACAATGCAGCAACAAAAACTTGCCACCAAATATGCATAAACTTACTGCCCTGGGGTGCAGAGCAATGGGATAGTCAACACAGAACACTGTAAAGTCAGTGACTCTGAATCCACACCCCTCCCAACAGAGGGCAGCAAGGCAGACACACCACGCGCTACCATACCAGGAACACTACTTGGCTGTGAGGCAGCTCTAAAGCCTCTGCTTCCCACAGACCTCCACATCTACATGAATAGCCATGACGCATTGTTACTCATGTACCCTGTGTTGCCTTAATATAATCTGTGTTTTTTGATAGCTACTTAATTTTCAATATTATCCCCAACTCCCACATCTTTTCAATCTCTGTATACCTCACACACAGCATAGCCAATAGAGCAAAGCAAAACTGCTTTTGGAAGGAGCCCCAGTCAGAAGGTCTAGGAAAACACATCTGAACAGATGTACTAGGCTGGCTTTTTATTAAAAAACATGCTCTATTTTCAGTCTTCCCTCACACTTGACCCAAAATGACACTGGCTATGTCACCATGGACAAGTCCTAGAATGTGTACAACAGTGGCCTGGCAGAGGCCATCCTGCCCAGCCTACCTTTCGGAAGGGGTGGAAGTTACTGGGGTGAGGGCAGCCACATACCTCCATGACAGCAGAATATCTTCTCATCCACGATGGCTGCTATCGGTAAGCAGTTAAAACAGTCTGTGAACGTTTTCCACAGCTTAATGTTGTATCTTCTTTTGCCTGTGAGAATGCAGACGGTTACTCCACTGTTCATGTAACTGAAACATGCTAGCATCAAGATGCCTCGAAAAACCAAACCAAACAAAACAGAGTGCCTTTTTTATGGAATACATCTAAAGGCCCAGACTCACTCCTTGGAGAGTCACAGCAGAGCCCAGCAACAACCTTTCTGAGCCAAGCTTTCAGGCTAGACAGACCACATGCCCCCAGCACCAGATCCTCCCCTGTACAGGCTTGCACTCCATTCCTAGAGAGGCCACAGATTCCACAGATAACCCTGGAAACGGAAAGGAACACAGCTAACATGTCCAATTACCAGCAGATAATGGGAATAAGATCAGGCAGAAACTGAGGTCAGATGACTCTGACCCCACTTCAAAATCCATCTGGTTCTGTATCCTTTCTCTGTTGAACCTGGTGTCTGGGCAGCCACTCACTGCCTTTGCTGAGGGCTAGAAAAAGTTCCGTGTCTGCAGTGAGAAGGCCCATGCTCCAAGTGCCCAGGCTGCCTGCAGGCCTCTATGGCCCATATGACTTTACTACAAACCACAGTATGTGTGTGCCACATTAGTAAGTGCTAAGCCACCAGACTCCCTTAAGCACCTGCCACTCAAGCCCAAAACCCTCTCCTGGTGGAAACAGCCCAGAGGATATTGCAGCCAAATGCTCAAAACTCCAGACATTTTGTTTGTGTGAAACCCAAATCCTCTAAACCAGCTCCTTTTTTCCATCTCCAATTCTTTTCAAGGCTTTGGAAGCATCATTTCTGTCAATGATCAACTCAAAGTACAGTCTCACTAGATAATCCAGAGCTGTGTGGGGTGGGTATCTGAAGCCCTCACAGCCAGGAAACTGGAGCAGGAGCCACAAGGCTGAGACCAGCATGGGCTACTCAGTAAGAGCATTTCAGAAAAACTCAAAGTGAAATGAGATAAATCCAAAATGGACCAGAAAATGCACAAAACATTATTTTGAAATAAAATGGAGAGCCAGTGTGATGGCTCAGGGTTAAAATGCTCACTGTGCAAGTCTGGAACCCAAGTTCAATCCCTGGAACTGAATTAAAGGTGGAGACAGCCGACTCCACAAACTCTGACCTTCATTTCTGTACATCTCCCCCATCGAACACACAATTTAAAAATTAAAAAACCAAAACAAAAATTTAATGATTTATTCATTTTTATTTTACATGCATTGTTGTTTTGCCTGCATATATGTCTCTGTGAGGTGTTGGATCCACTGGAACTAGTTACAGACAGCTGTGAGCTGCCATGTAGATGCTGGGAATTGAACCCAGATCCTCTGGAGGAGCAGACAGTGCTCTTAACTGCTAAGCCATCTCTCCAGCCCCACAAAATGTCATTTTTAAAGCATTTCTTTCTCCATTAAGCATTATTTCAGAAAAGTTAATGCCCCTTTCCTAAGTACAGCTGTGCTAAAAGAACACAACATACATCTCAAAAACAAACTGTTTCACTGCAAGATTCCACTTCCTCACACTGCCCCCTAGCACAGTAATGCCAGCAACAGATGCTCTCAACAGAACCGACCTAAGCAAAGTCGTGAAAAGCAGAGCCATTTGGACAGGTTCTCGGAGCTGCACTGGGAACAAAGCCAAGGGTATAACACTGGGCTCTTTCCATCCAATCCCATCAGCACCCACATTCAGGCAGCAATCCCTAAGACTAGGTAAGGGCAGCTCCATTCTCACCAGCTCACGGGAGTGGTGACATCTTTGTCACCACAGTACCTTCAAGCCCCTTGGTTCTTAGACTCACAAAGTACTTACATTCATCGTAAAATCCGTAGATTCTATTGATGCTGGCACACTCATGGTTCCCTCTGAGAAGGAAAAAGTTCTCCGGATACTTGATTTTGTAGGCCAGCAAGAGGCAGATCGTCTCCAGTGACTGCTTGCCCCTGTCCACATAGTCCCCGAGAAACAAATAGTTGCTTTCTGGCGGGAAGCCACCGTATTCAAACAGCCGGAGCAAATCATAGTACTGCCCGTGAATGTCACCTGGAGATGAGAACTTCTCAGTGTTACCATCTGCACAGCCCTCAGCTCAACGACAAAAACCCTGGCAAAACACCCCTTAAACGTCCATCACACATGACAATGGCCTCTAACAAGTTCACAGACAATACTAATTCCCAACCCTTGTAGCATATTTAGTCCAACAGACCATGTCGAGAGCCCCCCACAAATACAACTAATTAATTTATTTTGTGGTAGAGAGTATCTTGTCTCAGCAAGTTTCCTGCCTAGTACTGCAGTTCCCTCTTAGATCACCATGAAACCTGGGCTCAGCTTCAGGGTCCTGTGTCAGGCCACCCTCTAAGTGTCCAGAGAGCCTAGCAACACTAGCAGCCCATGCACTAGCGTGGCCACAATCTTTTAAATGCAGCCAGATCAAAGCCAGGGGCGCCTCACTCTCAACATACATGGCTTGCCCATCCCACCCAGACTGCTCAGTTTTAAAGGATGGCCTGTATCTGCCGACAGCAGAGTGAGACCAACTAGACCAGGCCCCTGTTGCAGGACCCATAATCCTTCAGAGAACAACTTTTAAAACTCAAAAGCTGGAACATTTCCTCGATAACTACAATCTCACTCAACATGAAGGGCCGTCAAGGTGCCCAACTGAGGGTCAGCTGAGCGGGGGATGCACTTAGTGCCACACTCACCACATATCTTGAGTGGTGCTTCAAGTTCTAGAAGGATAGGCTGACTGAGGAAGATCTCCCGAGATTTCAAGCAGAGTCCTCGGATTTCGTTCTCCTGTAGCTGGACATTCTTGCCTGGCTTGGACCCCCTCACTGTGGAAAGAACGGCAATTAGGACATAGCTTCACATAGAAACGTTTAACTTAGGGCCTCAGTAGCCAAGAGCCCTACTGTTCTTGCAGAGGACCAGAGTTCTAGTCCCTTCAACCGTGGCAGGCAACTGTAGTTACACATCTGTGGAGCCTTGGCTGGCATCTGCCCTCAAAAATGCACAGGGCCATACGCAAAAAAAAAAAACAAACAAAAAAAAAAAACTTTGAGACTGGGCAGTGGTGGCGCACGCCTTTAATCCCAGCACTCGGGAGGCAGAGGCAGGAGGATCTCTGTGAGTTCAAGTACAGCCTGGTCTACAATAGCTAGTTCCAGGACAGGCTCCAAAGCTACAGAAAAACCCTATCTTGAAAAACCAAAAACCAACCAACCAACCAAAAAAAAAAAAAAAAAAAAAAAAAAAAACCAAAAAAACAAAAAACTGGGCTGGGCTTGGTGGCACATGCCTTTAATCCCAGCACTTGGGAGATAGAGGCAGGCAGATTTAAAGTTCAAGGCTAGCTTGCCTACAAAGGCAGTTCCAGGACAGCCTAGGCAGAGAGAAACCCTGTCTCAAAAAAACCAAACCAAAACTTAATTTGAGAAGGGGAGGAGTGGTGTGATATAATTTTTCTTTTAATGTTAAACACCTGTTAGATAGAAGTTGGCTGGCCTATAAGGTCTCAGCTGGAATCTTAAGGTGTCAAAAGTTATATACTTCAAGCCAAGCAAGGTTCCTTCACAGTACTCTCAAGATCACCCTAGCCAGGCCTGGATCTGATGTGTCAGAGTGCCATCCCCTGAACATCCTCCTACCTGTGCCACATCCAAGACACCAGGACAGTGCCTTGTACTTCCAAGCTTCTCTAGTTTTAGAATGATCTCAACTTTGCATTGGGAAAGGCCACGCTATCATGTGATGTCACTAAGTCTGTCCTCAGAACAGCTTGACTTGACAGTTACAAATGTCCAGAATCATCTCCCCATCATTGTTTTCAGAATTGAGTGTAATCCCATGGTCTTTCATTTGGGAGGTCTGAGTGTTATTTGCATTTCATTTTAAAATGCCACAGTAGGGGCTGCAGAGGTCATTGGTTAAGAGCACTGGCTACTCTTGCAGAGAGAACCCAGATTCAACTCCCAACATCCACATGTCAGTTCATAACTCTATAACTCCAGTTCTAAGGGGTCCAACACCATCTCTGACCTCTGAGGACACTAGACAAGCATTCAGTGCACAACCATACATGTAGGCAAAACAACCACATACATACAACAATTTTTTAAAAATGCACTAGAAACTAGTAGGTAGATGGCCTGGCCAGTAAAAACTGCTTTGCAAGCAAGCATGAGGTTTGAGCCCAAGAACTCAAAGAAAAGAAAACCAGCCTGATGGCCCACATCCCCAATTCCAGTGCCGCAGAAGCAGAAATAGGCAGATCTCTGGGACTGAAAAGCCACCTAATCTACTTTGCGAGCCAGTGAGAAATCCATCTAAGGGGGGAGGGGGCGCTCTTAAATAAATGATATGATACAACTCCGACGTTGTTCCCTAGCATCCATATCCAAAATATGCCATAAGCTTATTATGTATACTTTAGTATACACTGTGAACACAATGAGAAATGTCACCGCTGGCTGAGAGAAAAGTCTCCTTCCAGGCATCCAAAACAGCTCTCGGCCCAGCACCAGTCATGGCGACTCCTGAGCCCAGAGTCAGCCCTGAGCTCTGCTCAATGCCTCAGTAAGGTCTGGCCACAGCCCACACCTAAGGAGGCAGGTATGACAGCAGGGGAGACATCTGTGCGGGTTCTGGTTACAAGAACTGAGACAATCATTATGTAGCTCTAACTGCCAAGGATCTCAACTCTTCAGTTCTGAAGCAGCTGCTACAGGCCCCGCTTGCTGCACGTCTGGTTGGTCCAGGGGCCTACCCCTCAGTGTGCTGGAATCTCTGCTGTTTGGTACCGAAGACTGATGAAGCAGGCACTTGGGTCCCTCAGAACCAGGCTAAGCAGCCCATTTATGACTGCACCTATCCACCATAAGCCAGTGTCAATGAATTTCTTTTTAGCAGAACCCTAAACCGAAATGATCTCACTGGCTTAAACTTTGTTCAAATTGCAGGCTTTGTCTTCAAATCAAAAACTATTTGGCCTGATAGCTAAGTAACAACAGAAAGTCCAACCAAGGCTTATGCAGCTTTTGGTTCTGCAGTCGAGCAGATATTCCCGGAGAGGTCTGCTAGGTATCCCCTGCTATGTAGAGCTGTGTCCACTCAAGGCTGCACCTATGCTTGAAAACCAGAGCCTTAGGGAAGCTGGCCTTCAGCCTGCACCACCACACACCCCTTTCTCTGAAGGAACAAGTTCATCAGGAATGGAATGGTATACAAAGCAACATCAGTTTTTCAGTGAAAAATGAGCAAGGAAGGACAAGGAAAGGGTGAGCTTTCAAAGCAGGGAGAAAAAAAAAAAAACAAGCACAAGAAGGGATAGGGAGCCAGCCAGGAGTAGACCCCTATGTGCAGCTTCACACTCACCCCAATAGAACTGGACTGAAAGACAAAAGTGGGCTGGGAGTTGACTGGTACCATCGAGTGTCCTTCCTTCTCTATTCTCTACCTTACTTTTGGTTACACTGGAGGACTCAGGAATCCTGTCTGCCTCAAGTACTGTGGTAACAGAAACTTTAAAAAGTAGAGTCTGGTGGAGCCAAACACAAGTCTCACTTTTTGTTTGTTTTTCAAGACCTGGTTTCTCTGTGTAGCATTAGAACTGGAACTGAAACTCACTCTGTAGACCAGGCTGGCCTCACACTCACAGAGATCAGCCTGCCTCTGCCTCCCGAGTCCTGGGATTAAAGGTGTGTGCCGCCACGGCCTGGCCACAGGTCTTTTATCTATAGTAATTTTTAGATACTGAGCCATCTTCCCCAGCACCATCCCCTTTCCACCCTTTTGTGCAGTCCCAGGGATTGAACTCAGGTCTCCAGGCTTACACAGCAAGCACTTTTACCCACTGAGCCATCTCTCACCAGTCCCCCTTCTATGTTGGTATAGTCCAGGCTGAGTGATCAGCCTTCAGGCCTGACCAATTGTGAGAGATAAAGTAGCCCAGCAATAAGCATTTGAGGGGGGAACAGCAGCCAAGCAACAAAAGCTTTTCTTTTCCCCCCACAGACAAGATAAGCAGCACTCAGGACAGAGATGTGGGGAACCTCTGCCTTACTGGCCAGAAACCTGGGCAGGCTGCCCAGCAGGAGACTTATTTTTGGTTAGAAGGGAACTCCTGGAAGCTTCTGGTTTCAATAGGAATTTTCTTCAGCAGAGCCCACACTTGTGAATGAGTGGCCCATTCTCACGTCTTTTATGAGAATCTTCATTATCTAACTTCTGGTACAGCTCACAGGCTTCCTTTGTTACAGGGTTCTACTGGAGAAAGTCAGATGTTGCTAATATTCCTTGGTTCTGGAAGCATCCACTGCCACTTTAGACAGTTTATGAGCCTTTTGTTTATTTATTTTTAAGATTTTTGAGACAAGATCTTACTACATAGCCCTATCAATCTTGAACTCAGAGATCTGTCTGCCTCTGCTTCTGCAATGCTGAAACTAAAGATACCAGCACTACCAGCTGTTATTCTTGACACAGGAGTTCACCATGAAGCCCAGGCTAACCTTGAAATTCAAAATCTCCTGTAGCCTCACCCCCTCCACTTGGCTTCTTTTCCATCCCCCCCCATGGGACAGGAGTTGTTTTGTTCCTTCTGATGAGATGTAAAGATTAGATGCATCTCTTATAACAGATTTATTTCTATCTGAAAACTGGTACACACTACTCATAGTGTCAGAGCTTAACTCCATCCATCTAGGTAGTTCAAGGGAAAACAAACTACAAAAGCATCCGCTGCCAAAGCTGGCAACAGCTGCTAACTGCAAGGATTGCCCAGACTTCTCTTCAACTGGAGACCGCTCCTTGCCCCAAGAACACATCACTTTCTGAACCACTGGCAACACCTGGTTGCCAACCAGCTCCAACTGTCAGTCTGATTGGCCTGCTCATTGGTACAGTACATCAAGAAGTTTCACTAAAAAATCCACTGTTAACAAACCCAAACTGATAAACCCAAGGTCAATCAGGGTGCTACCAATGGTCATTTGCACCCCTAGCATCTCTCCAGACAGCAGTAATTTCCCACAGCCTAGCAACAAGCAAAGGAGACAGCATTACAGGAGGAGTCGAGGAGATTGAGTATGGGGACTAGAAAAGCCTTCTCCTTGGAGTTGGTGGAACCCTTGCCCATCATGCACCAAGCCCTGGGTTCCACCTCTACATAAAACTGGGCTTGGTACCAAGAGAATCTGAAGCTCAAGGCCATTTTCATCTACACAGAAGTGTCCAGACCAGTCTAGGACAGCACAAAGGAAGAAGTCAGCAGCCCTTGCTGTCTGAAGACAACCCTACTCAAGCAGTAGTCAGCCTGACCTACACAGTGAGATCCTGTTAAAAAAAAAACAAAAAAAAACCTTACATTTAGTATTTTAAAATTCGTTAGAAAAAGATCAGCCTGGTCTACAGAGAGAGTTCCAGGACAGCCAAGACTGATACACAGAGAAATCCTGTGTCAATAAATAAATAATCAAATAAAAAAAAAAGAGATCTCAAACCAAATAAATTTAGTAAATATTTGCAACACTGTACACTTTCTACAAAACCTGAAAGCTTTCCAAGAATCCTCTTTTCCTCCCAACTACCAACAAGTACTCTTCCCACCTCACTGTTGCACACCATCCCTGCCAGCGGGCTGGGACCTGCTGCCATCACGCACACTCCAGACTTTAAGGATGACTCCCATTTCCTCAATGTGGAAAACTGAAATGTGACTAAAAAAGTTCTAGTTGCCAGGCAGTAGTGGCACATGTCTTTAATCTCAGCACTCGGGAGGCAGAGGCAAGTGGATCTCTGAGAGTTCGAGGCCATCCTGATCTACAAGAGCTAGTTCCAGGACAGGCTCCAAAGCTACAGAGAAACCCTGTCTGGGGCGGGGGTGGGGGGGAGGACGGGACACACAAAAACAAACAAGCAAAAACAACAACACCCTCAAGGACTCATTTTATTTTCTGTGCTGAAAATGAAGTCAATTCACTGAAAACAGAGTATTTAGCCTAAGCCAGGAGTAATATACGCTCTTAACCATCTATCTCTCCAGCCCTTGTTTGAGACAGATTCTATGTATGGCTGCCTGGCATGGAATTTGGTATGTAGACCAGGGTGGCCTTTCAACTACGGTTCTGGAATTAAAGGTGTGCGCCGCCATGCCCAGTGTCACCTTTTATTATTAAAGAACCCCTTAACTAGTTCATACAGCTCTCAAGCTTGGACTTTCGTGAGACAGATGTTAGTTGCTACCCAACACAGCCTGGCCTAGAACGTCTGGATTATCATGCCTCAGACTCCAAAGTGCTTAGGGTAGCAAGGAGTCCCCACTACAAAGGATCAATTATCAATGTGAAAAAATGCCTCATCAAATGACAAATCTTATTTCTCCCTTTTAGAATTAAACTCTTAATTTTTCTTAAATTTGTATTATGTGTGTGCAAATACACATTTGCCGGGAGCGTTTGTGGAGGGGGGTGAATGGATAACTTGCCGGGAGCGTTTGTGGAGGGGGGTGAATGGATGACTTGCCGGGAGCGTTTGTGGAGGGAGGTGAATGGACGACTTCCAAGAGTCTGGTTCTCCTCTCAATTCCATGTGGATCCTGGGGATCAAATCAGGTCTTCAGGGATAAGGGCAAGAGCCATTATCAGGTGAGCCATTGCTATAGTCTAAGAACTACGTAAATCTTACTTCCAGTGTTTAGAGATGAAGGTTCTGAAGGCGTTACAGAAAGCATAATACCACATTCTCTAAAGATGTACACACATCCTCAGCAGATGGCTGTGGTTTCTGTTAAGTTCATGTACAGAGGTAAGAAGAAACATATACTGTGCAGCTAGGTTATCATCCAAGCATTTAGATAGTGTCTTACTCTATTAAGTTCAAAAGAAAATAAAAAAACAGCCTGGACATGGGGGTACAGTCCTGAATTCCAACACTTAAGGAGGCAGAGGCAGGCAGATCTCTGAATTTCAGGCTAGCCTTTGCTTTGTAGTGATACTCAGACTCAAAATTTAAAAAATAACTGTCAAGAAACTACAGGGGCTGGCCAATTGTGGAGCATGACTTTAATCCCAGCACCTGGAAGGCAGAAGCAGGTGGATCTCTGTGAGTTTGAGGCCAGCCTGGTCTATACAAGAGAAACCTTATACCAAAACCCACCCACCCCCCAAAAAAAGAAAAGTGGGGGCAGGGGGAGATGAAGTGATGGTTCAGCAGTTAAGAGTGCTTGCTGCTCTTGGGGACCATCCCGGTCCCATTCCCAGCACAGCTCACAACCATCTCAAACTCCAGTTCTAGAGGACTCAATGCCCCTTTCTGACCTCCTTAGGCACAGGCATGCATGTGGTGCACATACACACATGCAGACAAAACTTAAAATATAAAACCTAAACACAAAGTATTTTTAAAGGCTGAGAAAGGAAAGCTGGTGAGGCAAGTCTGACTTATGTTGGAGCTCCAGAATCTACACAAAGATAGGAACCAACTACACCCAACTGTCCTCCACTCCCCACGTGTGCTGTGGCCTGTATTCACCCATATACATCCCCCACACACACAAAAGTAAACAAATTTAAAAACAAAAGATGAGCCAACTTTCAGTATAATTTTAAACATAAAAAGAAAAAAAAGAAAAAAAAAATCAGGCCAGGGTGATGGCACATGCCTTTAATCCCAGCACTAGGGAGGCAGAGGCAGGTGAATCCCTATCAGTTCGAGGCCAGCCTGGTCTACAAGAGTGAGTTCCAGGACAGCTAGGAAACCCTGTTTCGAAAAACCACACGCACACACAAATAAATAAATAAAAAGTGAAAAAAAAAATCAAATCTGAATTGGGGATGCCTTGGGTTCAATACCCAGCACTTCATAAACACAGGCTCGGTGGCTTGTAAATTCTAGTACTTGGGAGGCAGAAGGATCAGGAGGTTCAAGGCCAGTTCTGGCTCCTTGAGACTCTATCTAAGGGGGATGGTGATAAAAGCCTTTAATCCCAGCATTCAGGAAGGGGAGGCAGATGGATCTGAGAGTTTGACCCTAGCTGGCCTACATAATGAGTTCCAGACCAGTCAGGACAGAGAGACCTTGTCTCAATAAAAACAAAACAAAAAAAGAGACCCTATTTAAACAAAACAAAGTATTAAAGGGAGAAAATGCACAAATTTTTATAAAGACGTTTTACTTTTCTTTCAAAGTGTTAAAGGGAGAAAATGCACAATTTTTTAAAAAGCCATTTTACTTTTCTTTCAAGGCCTCACTTGAAAACATCTACCAGCAGAACTATGCAGTCCATCACCATGTACATACTGCATGTTACACTCCAAAAACAAAAGCAGTGAAAGTCAGCTAGTTAACACTGTCAAGGGCCCAAATCCAGAAAGGGATGCGGAACGCCTCAGCATTTGCTCGGAAATTAGTGGAGAGCGGGATTTTGAGACCCTATGTAAAATTTTAATCTCACAAGTGGGAACCCACTGAAGCGCCCTCCCCCCACTCCATCTTAAGTCGTACAAAAGGAAAGCTTTATCTTTAACCTTTTTTAAGCCACTGGGCATGCCCTGCGCTCCCACAGGGTGAACAGCGAAAGATAGCAGGTTCTGTCTAGATCCTGGCTGCCAGGGGTTTGAAACCCGACTGTTAACTGTGTCCTTGGTCCAGCGAGGTCTTTGAAGTTTCTCCAGCGAAACACTTCCAGGAAAACAGCACCTACCTGGGCAGGGCGCTCGCTGAATGAATGCAGCAGCGTGCCCCTATCCTCAGGACAACAATCTGATGAGCAGAGAGCGACACTGTCACCCGGGCCCGGGCTGGGTCCGTGTGCAGATGCACGTTCAAGGGGAAAGAGCGCGGGAGGGAGGATGGTTTGGGTGGGGAGGAGAATGCAGGCGCCGGGCTCTCATCGCCCGGGACGTCGCCCCGCCAAGTCACACCGATGGGTCCTTGGGCTCTCCAGATTATGAGAATGTGAAAGCTGGGGTAATAAAAAGACGGGGTCCCCAGACCCGGAGGCGCTGTATGCGCGCCCCAGAACCAAGAGGCTTCCGAGAAGGACCCCCCCACATGGGCCTGGTCCCCACCGGTCCCCGCCCGCGCGCGGCTCACCTTCCAGCAGCCGTTGGATGATGCTGTCGATGTTGAGTTTATCGATATCCGCCATCGCCGTCCCGCCGCCGACCCTCCCGCAGCGGCGCCGCCGCCGGCTCGCGCCCGGGCCTCACACGTCCTCCTTCCTCACGCCACGAGCCCCACGAGCGGTGGTGGCGGCGGCGGTGGCAGCAGCAGCCGCGGCGGGTCCCCCCCCCAGCCGCCCCGCTCCCGGCTTCCTCCTCCTCTCGCCACTGGAACCACGAGAAGAACAAAATGGCCGCCAACTCGCCAGGCCAGCCTCGGGCGGCGCACGGATGCGCGCGCGGGAGTGCAGCGGCCGGGCCGGGACTTCTTTACAGGCCCATAAGGCGCGCGGGAGGGGGCGGGACCGGCTGCTGGAGGGGGCGGGGCCTCCACGCGCAGGGGGCGGGGCCTTGGCAGAGACGGTTGAGCGACACCGCGTCCGCGAGCGGGATCCTTCCGCCAAACGGGCGGGGGCGGAGGGGATAGAACACCCCCATGTCTGGAGAGTGAAGTTGCAAAGTTGGCGCGCGCGAGTTGGAGGTGGCTGTTATCGGGCGGCTGCGCGCTGAGAGGGTGAAGGTCTCCTCTCTGTCCTGCTGATTTGGACAGACAGACGTCGGCTGACTTGGCGGGGTGGGAGCCCACCAGGGAGTCACCCCTCGGAACCAATTTGGGTTGAAGTTGCCCATGGAGGATCATAAGGAGGTTAGAGCGTTGAGGATTCAAATATGATGGCTTATATTGGTGAACAAGAGGAGCTAGATATATGGCTCATGGTAAGAACGCTTGTCTAGTATGTGTGAGATCCTGGGTTCAAACACCAGCACTGCCAAGCTTTCGTAATACTGCAATAAAGTATCTAAGATACAGTATTTGAAAAGAAGAAAGCCTCCTCCAGATAAACCAAAATGTTAATCCATCGTGAGTGCCACATATTTCAGTAACTTAGGTACCTCTTGCGGGCATTTCTGCAATTTTACATTTTAGGCAGAGGTTGGGAGAATTCTGTAAGGTGCCAGAATTATCTTTGAATTATTCTTCTTGAACTCAGAAAGTTATATAATAGCTAAAAGATTCTCCCCTGGATTTAGCCCGAGCTGGATTGATTGAGCGCGCGGCAGAAAATAAGATGGGAATTTGCACATTTCGCCGGAGGAAACGCGGGTTAGAGGCTGCTGTGCACCCGCCGGGCTTCAGCATATTTGGCCGCTGCTTGCCTCTGGCTTCCTCGCCTCCCCAGAACACCCTTCTCCAGGGAGCCCCCAACTCTACTGCCTCGCAGGCTAACTGGATCTGGAAATGCACACCCACCTGACCCATTTATCTCTCCAAGCAACACTTCACAGTTTACAAAGTCCTCTTCCCCACCCCCACTCCAGAAGCTCATGATTTTCAATGCAAGAGGGATCCACCGATTCCCTTTCTTGTGTGCCCTGCGAGGTGGCTTCCCCATCTGGAGATTCATTTTCCGCAAGCATTGCTTTCCCAGGCCGCAGCAGCATGGGGTGGAGTGCACCGATCCGGATCTCTGGCACCCTTCCTGCTGCTGGCTGCCAACCACGGTGGAGCTTCAGATGACCCCAGTGCCTCTCAGGGGTCTGCTCCATTTTGCTCAGTCACCAACTCACTCTCCCAAGCTATGGTTTTGCCCACCAGTCCCACAAGTGTCATTTGTCAGCCCAAAGCACCTAGCTCAGTAGACATTTTGACATCTGGGGTCGATGCCAAGGCCTGCTGTGAATATCTTGTGTGGCTCTCACCGAGTTTCTGGGACCTTCGGCTCCTCCAGGGCAGGATGTGTCTTTCCAATGTCACTTTAGGGGAAGGAATATGAAAGTCAGGTTCACTCGGGAGTCAAATATTTACGGAGTGCCTACTCTGTTCTGAGTTTTTTCTAGGCGTGGAGCAGGGTGAGCAAGACAGAGAAAACCTTTCTCTTTCCTGGGAGAATCATATAGAGACACACTACACTCTTATTTGTATGAACCAAAAATTGTCCCATTGTGGGGGCCAGCTAAATGACTCTGTGGGGTAAAGGTGATTGCCACCAAGCCTGCCAATCTGAGTTCCAGCCCCAACACCCTAATGGAGGGAGAGAGAAAAATGCCCACAAATTGTCCTCTGACCTTCAAGCAAACATATATACAAACTAAATAAAATGTAGCAAAATATTTTAATGGGCAGCCTAGTCTACAAGAGTTAGTTCCAGGAAGGTGCCAAAAACTATAGAGAAAGCTGGGGCGGTGGTGCCTCAGGCCTTTAATCCCAGTACTCAGGAGGCAGAGGCAGGCGGATCTGTGTGAGTTCGAAGCCAACTTGGTCTACAAAAGCTAGCTCCAGGACAGGCTCCAAAGCTACAGGGAAACCCTGTCTCGAAAAACCAAAAAGCAAACAAACAAAACACTACAAAGAAACACTGTCTCAAAAAATAAAAGCAAACAAAAAAATTAATGGAAAAAAATTACCTCAAGGCTGGTTATACGACTTTAATCCCAGCACTGCGGAGGCTGAAATCCCAATACAATCCTAGAGATTATATATTCCGGTCATTCCCATTTTTCACAGATAAAGTTAGGCACAGAGACGCTAGGTAGTTTGCTTAAGGTCACACAGCTGGTGAGTTCCCAGACAGGGCTAGAACTGAGAGACAGCCTGAAACCACGAGGCCTCAGGAGCCCAACAAACCGTGGCATACACTGTGTGCATCACTATGGGGAAACCAATGGAATGATCTAAATGTTTATGCCCACACTCGTAATTCTCCAGATGCCAAACAGTAGGTGTGTAGGTCACTCGGTCCAAGTGGTGAGGGCTGAAGAAAAATAACAGAGTGAGCTGATACAGGGGAAAATTTCTGCGTATCAGGCAACCTCACCTCAGGGATCAGTTCCCCTCCAAAGTCCATAGCCACGCCTGCTTCAGAGAGTCGGTTCTCTTGTGAATGGGCAAAGCTCAAGTTAAGAGCCTGAACTGCATCCAGGAACCCAAAGCTGTTAGAGAATGACCTTCAGCTAGTCGTCCTCCTGCCTTCACCTCCAGATGTTGAAATTGCTGGTGCAGCTGCCAGACCTGCTCTATGCCATAGTGGAGACAGAAGCCATGCTAGGAGACCACTCTACCAACAGAGCCATGTCACAGTCCCTTCAGGAAATTTGAATATACGTGTTCTGTCTGACCTACAGAGTGAGTTCCAGGGCAGCCAGAGCTGTTAAACAGAGAAACCTTTCTCAAAATGAAAACAGAGGGGGCTGGAGAGATGGCTCAGTGGTTATTAGCACTGGCTCTTCCAGTGGACCAGGTGTAATTCCCAGCACCCACGTGGTAGCTCACAACTGTCTGTAGCCTCAGTCCCAGGAGCTACCAATCGAATACCAACTTCTGACCTCTATGGGCATACACACACAAATTCACACAAAATAAATAAATAGGTAAATTTTTTTTAAAAGCCTCTGATCATCAGGTCATATTTTGAAAACCTGTACTCCACAAAATGGAAATGGACAACTATCTGGATAAATATCACTTACCAAAATTAAATCAAGACCAGATAAGCAAATTAAACAGACCTATAACTGCTGAAGAAATAGAAACAGTCACCAAAAGCCTCCCAACCAAAAAAAGCCCAGGACCAGATGGTTTCAGCTCAGAATTCTACAAGACTTTCAAAGAGAAACTAATACCAATACTCCTTAAATTATTCCACAAATAGAAACAGAGGGAACATTGCCAAACTCTTTTTATGAGGCTACAATTACCCTGATGCCCAAACCACAGAAAGACAATACTAAGAAAGAGAATTACAGACCAATCTCGCTCATGAACATTGATGCAAAAATACTAAATAAAATACTAGCAAATTGAATCCAAGAACACATCAGAACCATCATCTACCATGACCAAGTTGGCTTCATCCCACAGATGCAGGGATGGTTCAACATACGAAAATCTGCCAATGTAATCCACCACATAAACAAGCTGAAAAATAAAAACCGCATGATCATCTCATTAGATGCCGAAAAAGCATTTGACAAAATACAACATCCCGCCGGGCAGTGGTGGCGCACGCCTTTAATCCCAGCACTCAGGAGGCAGAGGCAGGTGAATCTCTGTGAGTTCGAGTCCAGCCTGGTTTACAACAGCTAGTTCCAGGACAGGCTCCAAAGCTACAGAGAAACCCTGTCTCAAAAACCAAAAAAAAAAAAAAAAAAAAAAAAAAATCCCTTCATGATAAAGGTCTTAGAGAGAGCAGGGATAAAAGGAACATACCTAAACATATTTAAGGCAATATACAGCAAGCTAACAGCCAACATCAAACTAAATGGAGAGAAACTCCCAGCGATTCCACTGAAATCAGGAACAAGACAAGGTTGTCCTCTCTCTCCATACCTATTCAATATAGTTCTTGAGGTCCTAGCTAGAGCAATAAGACACCAAAAGGAGATCAAGGGGATACAAATTGGAAAAGAAGAAATCAAACTCTCACTGTTTGCTAATGATATGATAGTTTATATAAGTGATCCCAAAAATTCTACCAAGAAACTTCTATAACTCATAAACACTTTCAGCAATGTAGCAGGATACAAGATTAACTCAAAAAAATCAGTAGCCCTCCTGTACACAGATGATAAAAGAGCTGAGGAAGAAATCAGAGAATCAACACCCTTCACAACAGCCACAAATGGCATAAAATATCTCGGAGTAAACTCTAACCAAACAAGTAGAAGACATGTATGACAAGAACTTTAAATCTTTGAAGAAAGAAATTGAAGAAGAGGGCTGGAGCGATAGCTCAGTGGTTCAGAGCGCTGCCTGTTCTTCTAAGGGTCCTGAGTTCAATTCCCAGCAACCACATGGTGGCTCACATCCATCTGTAATGAGATCTGCCCTCTTCTGGCCTGCTCGCATGCAAAAGGCAGAACACTGTATACTTAATAAATAAGTATTATACTTAATATAATACTTATATTATACTATATTATACTTAATATAATACTTATATTATATTATACTTATAAACTTAATAAATAAGTATAATACTTAATAAATAAATAAATAAATCTTTAAAAAAAAAAAGAAAGAAAGAAATTGAAGAAGACACCAGAAAGTGGAAAGACCTTCCATGCTCTCGGGTAGGCAGAATTAATACAGAATTAATGGCAATCTTACCGAAAGCAATCTACAGATTCAATATAATACCTATCAAAATCCCAGCAAAATTCTTCAAAGACCTAGAAAGAACAATACTCAACTTCATTTGGAAAAGCAAAAAACCCAGGATACCCAAAACAATCCTGGGCAATAAAAGAACTTCTGGAGGCACCACAATCCCTGACTTCAAACTCTACTACAGAGCTACCGTAATGAAAACAGCCTGGTACTGGCATAAGAACAGACAGGAGGACCAATGAAACCGAATACAAGACCCAGATATCAATCCACACATCTTCTAACACCTGATATTTGATAAAGAAGCAAAAAATATCAAATGGAAAAAAGAAAGCATATTCAACAAGTGGTGCTGGCAGTGATAACTGTATATCAACATGTAGAAAAATGAAAATAGACCCATATCTATCACCTTGCACAAAACTCAAGTCCAAATGGATCAAAGACCTCAACATAAAGCCAGCCACACTGAACCTTATAGAAGAGAAAGTGGGAAGTACACTTGAACGCATTGGCACAGGGAACCAGTTCCTAAATAGAACCCCAGCAGCACAGACACTCAGAGAAACAATGAATAAATGGGACCTCCTAAAACTGAAAAGCTTCTGTAAAGCAAAGGACATGGTCAACAAGACAAAATGACAGCCTACAGAATGGGAAAAGATCTTCACTAACCCCACATCATACAGAGGTCTGATCTCCAAAATATACAAGGAACTCAAGAAATTGGACACCAAAAGATCACATAATCCAATAAAAAAAATGGAGTACAGACCTAAACAGAGAACTCTCAAAAGAGGAATCTAAAATGGCTGAAAGACACTTAAGGAAATGTTCAACATCCTTAGTCATCAGAGAAATGCAAATCAAAACAATTCTGAGATTCTATCTTACACCTGTAAGAATGGCCAAGATCAAAAACACTGATGACAACTTATGCTGGAGAGGCTGTGGAGAAAAGGGAACACTTCTGCATTGCTGGTGGGAATGCAAGCTGGTACAACTCCTTTGGATGTCAGTGTGGTGATTTCTCAGAAAATTAGGAAACAACCTTCTTCAAGACCCAGTAATACCACTTTTGGGTATATATCCAAAGGATGCTCAATCGTGCCACAAGGACATGTGCTCAACTATGTTCACAGCAGCTTTGTTTGTCATAGCCAGAAACTGGAAACAACCTAAATGCCCCTTGACCGAAGAATGGATAAGAAAAATGTGGTACATTTACACAATGGAGTACTACACAGCAGAAAAAAAATAACTACAGCTTAAATTTTGCAGGCAAATGGATGGAGCTAGAGAACATTATTTTGAGTGAGGTAACCCAGACACAGAAAGACAATTATCACATGTACTCACTCATAGGTGGTTTCTTTTTTTTTTTAAATAATGTTTTCTTTTCTTTTTTTAATATTTATTTATTTATTATGTATACAGTATTTGTCTGTGTGTATGTCTCCAGGCCAGAAGAGGGCACCAGACCTTATTACAGATGGTTGTGAGCCACCATGTGGTTGCCGGGAATTGAACTCAGGACCTTTGGAAGAGCAGGCAATGCTCTTAACCACTGAGCCATCTCTCCAGCCCTCATAGGTGGTTTCTAAACATAAAGCAAAGTAAACCAGCCTACAAACCACAATCCCAGAGAATTTAGACAACAATGCGGACACTAAGAGAGACTTACATAGATCTAATCTACATGGGAAGTAGAAAGTATAAAAAGACAAGATCTCCTGAGTAAATTGGGAGCATGGGGACTTTGCGGGAGGGTTGAAGGGGGAGGGGAGAGTCAGGAAGGGGAGCAGAGAAAAATGTAGAGCTCAATAAATATCATGAAAAAAAAAAGCCCCTGGGTGTTGGTGCATGCCTTTAATCCCAGCACTTGGGAGGCAAAGGCAGTTGGATCTCTGTGAATTCAAGGCCAGTCTGGTGTACAAAGGCTAGTTCCCGGACAGCTAGGGCAGTTACACAGAGAAACCCTGTCTCCAGGTATAGTGGTGCACACCTTTAACCCCAGCGCTTGGGAAGCAGAGCAGAGGTAGTCAGGTCTCTGAGTTCTGTAGCACTGAGAGTCTCTTAAACATCTGTCTCCTAAATCTTTTTTTTTTTCGAGACTGGTTAGAAGCTTGTCATGTAGACCAGGCTGGACTCCAGCTCTCACAGGTTCCTCTGGCCTCTGCCTCCAAAGTATAGGGATTAAGTGTGTACAAGACCATCACCCCATCATGGCTCTCTCAGTTTTTATTTTCTAATTTTTACTTATTTATTTGCTTGTTTGTTTGTTAAATTTTTGGTTTTTCAAGACAGAGTTTCTTTGTGTAACAGCCGTGGCTGTCCTGGAACTTGCTATGTAGACCAGGCTGGTCTCGAAATCACTGAGCTCCGCCTCCATCTGCCTCAGCAGTGCTGGGATTAAAGGTGAGCATCACCCCACCCATTTCACTCTCCCACAATTTAAAACGAACACGTGCTGGTTTACCTTGCTTCTCAACCTGACTGGACGGAGAGGTGCCTGGAGATTGGGGACATCATCTTGATGTGTCTGTGAGGTGTCCCCAGAAGGCCCTGAGCCATCTGGGGTTTAACCCATTGAGGATTCACAGTCAGATTATTAGATATTAGCAGAATTTTGGATGAAGTAGGTCGCTAGGGTCTTGGCTCTGGCTGCCTGTTTCCTGTGACTTTCTGTTTCCTGGGTTAAGGGATCAACTAGGAAGATCCTGGCAAGGAAGTACAAAGTGGTGTGGCCCTCTAAGCTAAGGACTCTCTGATAGCATCTGCAGGCCTCAACTCTGTCCCTGGAGCCTGAAGAGTGTCGGTGCAGGTTCACACATTAAGGAATCTCCCCTTCCCAGGAGAACAGCCACCCTCCTGATAAGGCCGCACCAGTGCACCAGCTTCCCTTGGTAATTAAAACTTCAAGAAGGCAGGGTAACAAACCTGCAAATGGAATCTTCCACACTAGAAGCCCCTCTGCCCATAAATACCCCCTACCCCACTCCTGCACACAGACCCCATTCCCTCTGAGATTGTTCACTTCATTGTTCAGACTGAAGGTCATTTTCTTTGTTTTAACCTCCACCAGTCCTCATCTAACAGGGCCTTTCCTTGAGTCTCTCTCTGTCTTGTTGAAGCCCTTCAGGCTATGGGATCTGAACCCCCCACAACTGTTCTACCCTGTAGCTACACCTCCCATCTAATTTCAAATATTTATTAAAAAGCCACTATCTCACAAAGAAGCCCAGGCTGACCTTGAACTTGCAGTCTTCCAGCCTCAGGAGCAGCTGGGATGGCACACCTCCCCCTCCAGCCTGGTTGCTAAAATATCTTCATCAATGGCAAGAAAGCTTGTCCCATTAGCAATCACCTCCCATCTTCTAGTCTCTCTCCTGGTGACTTCCAATCTGTTTCCTTCCTGTCTTGATCTATTCTGGACATTTAATGTCATGTGATAGGTGGCTTTTCCCATCGACTTCTCAGTTTGCAGACACCTCAATGTGCATCAAAGCTGTGTCCATTTGTGTGACATTCCTTCATCTGCTGGTTGACATTGGCAGGGTCACATCCCTTTTTGGCAGCATTTTTTTTAAAGATTTATTTTTATTTTATGTGCATGCCTAGGGAGGTCAGAAGAGGGAATTGGGTCCCCTAGAACTGGAGTAGTAGATAGTTGTGAGCCACCATGTGAGTGCTGGGAATCAAACCTAGGTCTTCTGGAAAAGTGGCAAATGCTCTTAATCACTGAGCAATCTCTCCAACCCCTACAGCCAGGAATGTTAATTGGCTCCCTCTGGTCCCAGAATAAACAGACTAGCAGGCCTGTGTTCCTCTTCCTTCCTTTAACTATTTATTTATACAATTAATTAATTATCTATTGTTGTGCATATGCTTCCCACAGCACAGGTGCCGAGGTCACAGGACAACTTTTTGGTGGCAGTTTGTTCCAGGTCTCTCTTTGTGCATCACAGGAATTGAACTCATATTGCCAGGCTCGCAAAGTAAGGGCCTCCTTTCCTGCCCCCTTTCTTCCTCTTTCTTCCTTGTCCTGGAAGTCACTCTGTAGACCAGGCTGGTCTTCAACTCGTGGAGATCTACCTGCCTGACTGCCTGGAATTAAAGGCATGCACCACCACTCCCAGCTCCTGTTTCTTTTTATCTGGATGTTCTTCCTTCCTAGGGTAAGTGGAGCATGCAACTCCCTCAGCCTGTCGTTTTTATGCTTGGTGTGGTTCTGGTGGGGATGTAGCTCAGTTAGAAGTACTTATTTAGCACACACAGAGCCAAGGAGCCATTCCCAGCACCACAGGGGGAAAAACAAAAAACAAAAGAATAGGCAATGTTGGTGCCTGCTTGTGACCCTAGCTTTCAGGAATTGGAGACAGGTGGATCCTAAAGTCAAGGTCATCCTTGGCTACAGGGTCATTTTGAGGCCAACCTGCAAACATAAGGCCCTATTTCAAAGCAGAAAAAAAAAAGTTTTAACCTGAAATTGCTTTAAAAAAGAAAAGAAGCGGGGTGGTGGTGGTGCCTGTCTTTAATCCCAGCACTCGGGAGGCAGAGGCAAGCGATCTCTGTGAGTTCAAGGCCAGCCTGGTCTACAAGAGCTAGTTCCAGGACAGGCTCTAGAACTCAGTGAAACCCTGTCTCGAAAAAAACCAGAAAAAAAAAGAAAGAAAGAAAAAAAAAGAAAAAGAAAAGAAAAGAAACAAAGGAAAAAGACAGACAGACGGAAAGAAAGAGAAGGGAAATAGGATTTAAAAAATCTTAAGAGAAAGCACCTCCTGCGATAGATCCCCTGCTCGCTCATTTGAAGATGCCACAGTCCCCTGTCCAGTGGGATGCCACAGTCCCCTGTCCAGTGGGATGCCACAGTCCCCTGTCCAGTGGGATGCCACAGTCCCCTGTCCAGTGGGATGCCACAGTCCCCTGTCCTGTCCAGTGGGATGCCACAGTCCCCTGTCCTGTCCAGTGGGATGCCACAGTCCCCTGTCCTGTCCAGTGGGATGCCACAGTCCCCTGTCCAGTGGGATGCCACAGTCCCCTGTCCTGTCCAGTGGGATGCCACAGTCCCCTGTCCTGTCCAGTGGGATGCCACAGTTCCCTGTCCAACTTTCTCAGCAATGCATCACAAAACCATCAAATACCGGCCACAGACAGAGCAGCCAGGGTCCCCAGAGACCCTGTGGTCTGGTGCGCTATCCAGGCCTCTTTTCCAAGAAGTTCATCGATTGCAGTGAAGAGAAGAGGATAAGCCAGGCTAATGTCAGGGTCCTGGGCTAAGTGCCCTCCACAGTCCCAACATGAGCAGCCCCTGGTCACCATCCTGTTGGGCTCCTCACCAGCCCGATGTCGGGATCTGCAGAGTCAGAAGAAAGCATCCAGGGTCTCCTTTAGACCGAATGTATTTTCTGCTCATATGTCACACCTGTGACCCCAGTGTCCAGGGACTGAGGGTTCCTTCCGTGCTCTTCACATATTCAACATTCCGAACAGACATTATGTAAAAGGCACAGTTTTCAGGCTAAAATATCTCAACTGTTATTCCACACAGCCAGGTGGTGGTGGTGGCACACATCTCTAATTCCAGCACTTGGGAGGCAGAGGCAGGTGGATCTCTGAGCTGGAGGCCAGCCTGGTGTACAGAGAGAATTCCAGGACAGGGGGATAAACAGAGAAACCCTGTCTCAAAAAATAAGCTGGGCGGTGGTGGTGCATGCCTTTAATCCCAGCACTCGGGAGGCAGAGGCAGGAGGATCTCTGTGAGTTTGAGGCCAGCCTGGTCTACAAAAGCTAGTTCCAGGACAGGTTCCAAAGCTACAGAGAAACCCTGTCTCGAAAAACTAAAAGAAATGTCACTGAGGTTATTTTACTTAAAATTAACTTATTTTGTATAAAACAATGGATTTAGTTAACATTTCAATTTATGAACAAATTTAGGGTTATGAGCACTATTGAATACCAAGTGCTTTTACTATAAACTTTCCTCTTTAAAGACCTAGATAATTTTGAACCAATTGAATGTTGTGTACAGAGGGAAACAGTTTGTAATAGATGATGGCATTGATTTTTAAGATTCATTTCCACCAGTCAGTAGTTTCGAGCGGTTTCCCATCCAGTCTTCTCACTTTTAAGTTAATTACATGCCTGTATATATTTTGAAATTACTTTGAACCTGAGTATTTGGCACATGATGACTTAATAAATTTTAAATTGAAGAAAAAAAACAAAAGAAATAAAATAAAATAACAGGGACTGGAGAGATGTCCCAGAGTGGGTTACTCACAAATGCCTATGACTACAGGGCCAGGGACCAACAATGCTGTCTTCTGGCCTCAACCAGCATTTGAATTTACATGTGTACAAGAGCACACATAGATAACAAATACAAGATCTTCAAAATAAAATGAAAATATTTAGCAATGTATGTTTGTGAGCATTTTGCCTATGTATATAAAAGAGCAACACACAGATTCAACGCAATGCCCATCAAAAATCCCAACAAAATTCTTCAAAGCCATCGAAAGAACAATACTCAACTTCAGTTGGAAAAGCAAAAAACCCAGGATAGCCAAAACAATCCTGGGCAACAAAAGAACATCTGGAGGCATCACAATCCCTGACTTCAAACTATACTACAGAGCTATAGTACTGAAAACAGTCTGGTACTGGCATAAGAACAGACAGGAAGACCAGTGGAACCGAATAGAAGACCTGGATATCAATCCACACATCTTCGAACACCTGATATTTGATAAAGAAGCAAAAAATATCAAATGGAAAAAAGAAAGCATATTCAACAAGTGGTGCTGGCATAACTGGATATCAACATGTAGACAAATGAAAGTAGACCCCTATCTATCACCATGTACAAAACTCAAGTCCAAAT
>PVIU01007287.1:16616-93378 GCA_004026605.1 Ondatra zibethicus | reverse complement strand
GTTTTATTATTGGTTGTTTGCCGTGTGTGTGTGTGTGTGTGTGTGTGTGTGTGTGTGTGTGTGTGTGTGTGTGTGTGTGTGAGAGAGAGAGAGAGAGAGAGAGAGAGAGGGGGGGGGGGGTGGAGATCCTCATATGTTCTTCCTTGGGTACTGCCCATATTCTTAATGAGACAGTCTCTGGGTGGTCTGGAACTTATCTAGCAGGCTAGGAAGTCTAATCAGCCAGCCCTGGGGGCCTGCCTATCTCTGCTTCCCCAGCACTGGGATTACAAGTGAAGGCTACCAAGCCCGGCCTTTTCCCACATGGGCTATGGGGATACAATTCAGGTCCTTGGGCTTGCTAGACAAGCACTTCACTGACTAAGCTGTTTCCTGGTTTTTCTAACATCTCTTTAGGCCTACCTTCAAGATCAGGAATTGGAAGAGTATAGTTAAAACGTCCGAGTCTTACAAAAGTCAAAGAACTTATCTAGGGTCAGTCACACAGCTTATAGGATGTCTGGGCTGTTATTCTTTGTTTCAGAATATCATCACGTAACGTGGATACCTCCAAATAAAGTCCATTATGCACTAGCACACTTGGGTGAATAGTAAGACATTTAATGTCCCTGGTTTATAATACCAAATAGGGTCCCCCCCACCACATATTCAATGTAGGATTAGAATCCACGGTGTTTAAAACGTGGAGAGTTGTCTGGGACAATAATATATTGATGGATTTAATAAGCTTTTGTGAAATGCATGCTATCTGAATGATCTTGAGCTAAGCTCTGACACCACAGAACAAGAGACAGAATGACAAAGAATACTTCAAATAACAGGGAACCCATGAGTCCTGGCATCTGGGCAGACTACTGACAGTTCAGTTTATCCTGTGGTAAAATTGTTTCCGTTTTGGGGGTGTCCTTCCCTCTAGGAAGCACTGACAGTCTGAGAATGGTTTGGCCCCACCATGGGGGAAACCAGAAGCTCCTCACCTGTTAAACAGAACTCAAAACTGCAATAGATGGGACCAGGCAAAATATCGGTAGCACTGAGTTTGCGAACTGCTGATGGCGGAATGTGTGCCCCCACACATGGAATCGGGGCAGCATACCTGTGCAGCATGACTCAAAGGAGAATTGTCTTAGTTTGAGCCAGTCCCAGTGCATTGTGGGTTATCCCAGAGACATACCCACCCACTTTTCCTCTGGTGGCTTACTGGGAAGGAACAGGATCACTGAAGGATTTGGACCTTATGTGAAGAGTGGTGGATGGTCAGCAGACTCAGCTGGTGAAGCATAGCCTGGAATCAGCTTGTTCTCAGCTCCTGGTCCTCAGGGAGGCAGAGCCCTTGTCTTCCTGTTACCAAGGCTCTCAACCTCTTCTATTTAAAGTAGTAAGACATGAAATAAAAAGAAAACAACAAAATATTTCTACTAACAAAGCAAAATACCACCAAAACCAAAAATCGAAAGCACCCTAGTCCCTGGCATCCACATACCCAAAGAGTCTGGAATGTTCAGGTAGAAGTTCCATCCCAAGCCCCCTTCCCTGGGAGTTGCCTCCGTCCCCTGAGAAAACTCACCAAATAAGGACCCATCCCCAGAGATGCTCAAGACCACTCCCACAGGGTATTTAAACAGCAACCCCAGAGAACAAACGTGGTTTTCCTTTCCAGTCTCCTCTCTGAGGGATTGGAAAGCCACCGGGGAGGTTTCGTATCCATTAAACCTGGGCTTTTCCTAATTCGGTTTGATTTGGTTTGATTCAGATTATTGCGTAGGCAGAGAGGTTTATCGGGGTGTAGAAAGTTTTCATCCTGTGTTGGCAAACATGGAAAGAACCTGTCCTTTTGCCACTGAAATGAGACGCTGTTTCTTTTCCAAATCCTGAAGGGTGACTAGCTGTAAAGGAGAGATTGAGTAGGCAGAGTTAGGAACAGTGTGTGAACTGGAGAAGAATGGGAATTGGAAGGAGAGGGGAGGAGGAATAGGCAAAAACAGTCACTACTGTAAAAATATGACAAATTAGCATGTCCTGGTCTAGGCTTGCTGTGAACTGCTCCAGTGGATGTCAATTCCTGGTTTCCTTCACTCTGAGAAAATTCCTGAAGGATGGCTGTGATCAGCTAGAGATATGACCATACACATTTGGTCTCCCAAGTCTGCGCATGTGACCAAGTGTTCCTTGCTTATGTTTATGGTACATTTCTGTGCTGAGGACAGGCATGAATTATTTCATTTACATTCCTGTTATGTATGTAGGCAGTATTGTTATCTTCATGCTACCCATGAGGGTAGCATGATTCACAGCCTAGCAATTGCTTGGTGTATATGTTCCTACCAAGGTCAGAGTTGAATTACTGATCTAATATCACTGAACAGGCAGCTGGGAATAGATACTCTCAATCCGCTGTCACAACAGTGAGCCGGCTCCAGCACGGCCCTGGCCCTGGCCGAGTACTGTGTGAGATGCACCCTACACAGGCCAACACTGAAGTCCTTCCTTAAACCACACCTGGCTCTGCATGGGGGAGAGCACCATAATAAAATGTCAAGATTTTGTAAAAATAATGAATTCTGAACACAAACCTGAATAATTGTATTTTGATCACAGGGCCTTTAAATCACGATTTCAGAACCTCTACTTTATATGAATAATATCCCAGTTGAAAACTAATAATGGACAGAAACTTCATATGTTTCAGGTAACAGTGATCATTACTACAATTTATTACTCATTAGTGGGAAAGGAAATCTTATATGAAGAAAGTAGAATTCAAAAAAGGCTAAGTAAAGAATTAATCATTTTTATAAATAATGTCAAGGAAAACCATTACACCATTGAGTTTCATTGAAGGCACAAGATTTATATTAGAAAATTTCCTCTCTCTGATTTTACTTAATAATTAGAGAAACTTTAAGCAGTGTATTACACAGCTGTACAATTTTCCCCTTAGTATGGGGGAACAAATTAAAGCCACTGGCATAGACTAGTGGTTAAAAGTATGTCTTAGGCTGAGGAGAGGGCTCAGTTGATAAAATTTTACAAGCTTGAGGACCTGAGTTTGATCCTCATAGCCCACATAAATAAGACAGATGTGGTGGTGGTGCTATGGTGTGTGTGTGTGTGTGTGTGTGTGTGTGTGTGTGTGTGTGTGTGTGTCCCTAGCACTGGCAAAGCAGACATAGGTAGATCTCTGGGTCTCAATGACCAGGCAGGCAGTTAAATAGTTCATGAGGAGTTCTAGGCCATAAATATTTTTCTCATAAAAAAATAGAGAGGAGCAGAGAAAAATGTACAGCTCAATAAAATCAATAAAAAGAAATAAAAAGGTGGGCAGAACCTAAGGAGTGATACCCATGATTGTTTTCCAGACACACACGCATACATTCACACATATACCCTCACATACACTAATGTGTACACACACAAACACGTATACACACACACACATACAAAGCATGTCTTATGTAGAGTCACCACTCTGCCAATTGTCATGAGTGCAACTCCAGGTCTGTCCTCCAATATCTCTTATTTATCTGCATACTCCAGGCACAAGGAAGAGAAAGGGACTGGGGAGACAAGAAGTTAGCTCTTGCCCTGCTTATAGATTGGGTATCAAGCCCACTCCCTGAGTTGGGATCAAAAAGGGAAGGACAGCTTTGCTCATCCCCCCAGAGATGCCCTCTGTCCTAGGTTTCAATCATGGGCCCTGTGTCCTGAAGCAGGCACTACCTATTAATCTACACAAGGCAATGGCTATGCTAACACACAGGGTAATGATTACTAAAGCACACTAATCACACTACAATGGATCTAGGAATTTTAAAGGAGTCTTACTTGGTGCACAAGACATCCAATAATGTCACTCTTTTTCCATATTAGCAAAACTTGGTTTTGCCTGTGTCTTTTCTGGCTCAGGGGAGGTGATTGAGTCTCAAACTCCAGGAATCAATCATGACTCACATAAACCAATCAGGATAATCACTCACGATTTGTTTAAGGGTGGTCTCATGATCCAGTTGTGATTAATTACATGAAGCTGATTATGTTAATTACAGGAATCTGCTTATGCAAGGCTACGTCTGCTGCAAGGCTTCCAAATAGGCCCTATCTTCTAGAAAAAAGACAAAATGAAAACTTGCCCCTTTAGCCTCTGCATTGCTGGATATTGTATAACAGAAGCTTATTAGTCCCTAGAATTGTTGCAGCTGGGTTGGACCATGAAGGAGTCAGCTTGATGGCAAAACTCATGCCCCCAAATGGTGTGAGAAATGGATGAAAGAGAGGAATAAAACATGCTTCTCATGTGGCACAACCGAGGCCCGGGATTAACTAACATCCCGTGTCTCTAAACCCCCTGCCCACTCTTCAGTCCTTTTCTGATGCTTGGGAATGAAGACAATTTAACCAGTGTATCCTGGGGAAGGTCTGAAGAGCTGTACATCAAGTGTTTCCCAAATAGTCCTAGTGTTGGGGGGAATGTATATTAAGAAGTGAATGCTCTCAGTTTTTATCTGCTTAAGTTATCTCTGAGTTAAACACACACACACACACACACACTCACGCGCACACATACATCACACACATGAATAGTATTAGACCAGGAGCATCCTTGTTGTTCATACAATATCTGATAAAAGTCTCTGCTTCTATGTATGGTCCAATGTGGAAAAGGTTTGGAAGTGCTGAAAATGCTATGGTGTGTGTGTGTGTGTGTGTGTGGTGTCACGGATAATGGGAACAAGTCACCAAATAGCTGTGAAAATCTTTAAAATGCACTTTTCCCATTTGTTTCACAGGTTTTTTTTCCTCTATAAAATTACATAAAAGTGATTATTTTGATCAACAAGATTGAAAATAGTGGGGAAGCAGCATGACAATTTAGGGGTGACCTCCCTGTCATCTCATTCTTTGTTCCCTTTCTGATGCTTTGGGTGGTGCCCATATTCACCAGTACAGGACCCAGAAATAAGATGGGTGTATAAATTGCTGTTGTTCAGTAGCACAAACAGGTGCTCATTGCTAGAAAGCAGTCCAGGTAGATCTTAGCATCTGAATTCAGGACCCGTTTCCTTCCTTCTCTGGAGCCCTCTCCTACTGTGACATCATCCATTATGCCAAACCCCATCCCTGACTTCTAGTCTTTGTCTGCATCCTGTTTTTCTAACAAAAACATCAGCCTCCCACAGGCCCCTTTGATCCTTGACTCTCTCAAAGAAAATAATATTAATCAGCAGGCAACTGGATGGAAAGTGTAATTATGCATATTCCCATCTTAAAATTTTATTTATACATGTTTTATTTGTGTGTGTGTATCTGTTTAGCTAAGGGCTAACTTAAGCATACAAAAACTGAGAACATTCACTTCTTCACATACTTGCCCCCAAGCATGAGAACCATTTGGAAAACACCTCAAATTTTATTTATACATGTTTTGGTTTGAATATTCCAAGGCCTTCACACACTCAAGTGTTTAGACACTCGATCTCCAGCTGCTCACACTGTTTTGGGACATGAGACCCAGCTGACAACTGTATGGTCATAGCAGTGAAGCCTTTGGGTTATAGTTGAACCCCATCTAATTTGAGCTTTCTATTCCTTGATCTACTGACAAGTGAGCAAAAAGCCTTGTGTTCCTGCATCTATGCCTTCCCCACCACGAACGGCAATATTTCCTGAACCCAATATAAATCTTTCCACCTGGTGTTAGTCTTCTTGTCAGCTTGCCATAAACTACTATGATCTGGGAAGAGGAAATGTTGATAGAGGTATTGCCTCCACCAGGCTGACCTGTAGGCAAGGCTGTGGAGGCATTTTCTTAATGATTGTGAAAGGACCCAGCCCACTGTGGGTGGTACCACTCCTGGGTAGGTGGCTTGGGTTGTATAAAAAAAACCTGGGCAATCTTTGCGGGACAGACCAGTAAGCAACATTGTCTGGTGATCTCTGCCTGAGTTCCTGCCTCTCTGTTCCTGCCCTGTTTGAGTTTTGGTTCTTTCCTCCTCAAGTTGCTCTTGGGACAATGTTGCTCATCGCTGCAATAGAAAGCACACTCAGCAGGCTTGTTAGTTTTAGCTGTCAACTTGCTCCAACCTAAAAGCAACTGAGAAAAGAGGCTCATTGAAAAGTTTTCTACATTCTATTGACATCTCTGTGGGTGTTGCTTTGGTTTTCACTGACCCAGCCCAGAGCGGGCAGCACTATTCCCTACGTAGGTGGCCCTGAATGGCATAATGATGAAAGAAGCTAACCGAGCATAAGCACATATACAGTATGAGTCCATTTCATTTTATTTTTCTTTTGGCAATGGTTGTTGTATGCCTGGAATTTTTGAGTTCCTACCTTGGCTTCCCTTTCTCCTCTAAATTGCTTTTGGTTAGGGTGTTTGGTCACAGCAACAGAAAAGTGACTCAGATCATTCCTGTAAGTCATATCCACCAGGTATTCTTTCTCAGCCATGAGATGATTAACTATAATAGCTGAGAATCCTTATTACTGTATTATTTCATTTCCTTTTGATTGTTGCTGTAGCCACATTGCTTATCTTTAACTCAGTTTACAAAGTCATGAAACATGGTGATTCTTTCTTTGGTCTTCCTACTGTTCTATATCCTAGGCATTGGCAAGCCCATGACTTGTACTCAGGGCAAGTCCGATCCACTGGTTCTGTTCCTTTGTATGGACCCCACCTGATTTGCCCCCAGCATTATTTCACTCGCTCTGTTCCAGTGAGCCTTCCAGCTTGTCTTGTTCTTGTTTCACAGCATCTCTTTTATCTTCACTTAGTCATCATAGTGATCTTTCCACATGCTCTTCAGACTTTGTCCTTCCCGCTAAGGAACTTCCAAGACTGGTCAGTGAACCCAGAAAAGAAATCTAGTTCCCCTTATGTGGATTAAAAGTCTGAGTGAGTCTGATCCTGCTGTTTGTTCTCTTAGCCTTTTTACCACTTTCTAGATCTTTAACTCCAAGGACTTAATATTTCCCCATTTCTCATTTCTCCTCTGGGACACTGATCTCAGACTTTTATATGTGGCAACTTTGTGTGTGTGTGTGTGTGTGACATGTCTATGGCGTATGCTCACAAACATGTAGCACACACACCTTGTGCTTGTGCAGAGATCAGGGGAGCATGTCATGTGTCTTATTCATTGCTTTGCACCATGTCCCCTTGACACAAGGTCCCTCACTGAGTCTGGAGCTAGATTGACAGTCGTCAAGTCCCCTTGATTCCTCTGGCCCCACCCTCTACAGCACTGGGACTGTAAATGTGTGAACAACCATGCCTGTTTTTTTATGTAGCTGCTGAGAATTTAAATTTGGGTCCTCATGCTCGTGCGGCAAGTGGTTCTACCTACCGAGTCATCTTTCCAGATTTGACAAGGATATTCCCTTTTACTACCTAATCTCATCTTCCTTTCGTGACAAATTTTTTCCTTCTCACCAAACCAAGATACCTTCTCTTGCCAAGAAACCATACTGTCCTATTTCTTCCACTGCACACATTCTATCCTAAATCTATCAAAGACGTAATAGTTGTATATCACCTCTTTTTTAAAAAAAAAATTACTTAAACATTCCTAGGGTATCTTAGTTTGTAGGGTGGGGATGTGTCTCAGTGTTTTAGAGTGCCTGCCTAACATGAACAAAATTCTAGATGCGGTCCCCAACATGGCATAACACCAGGTGACAGATGCCTATAATCTAGTACCCAGGAGGTAAAAGTAAGATGATCAGAAATTCAAGGTCATCCTTGACTACACAGCATATTTTAAGGCCAACCTGGGCAGCATGAGACCCTGGCTCACAAACAAAACTACCATCAAACAAACAAGCAAGACTTATTCACTGGTTTGCCCATTGTTTTGGGTAATTTTTGACTCTCTATACTCACTATGTCATGGATATGTAACAAATAAGCAAATGAGTGAATGATTGAAGAAAAGGAGTGCTGAGGGCAGAATGAGAACTCTGTTCTGTACTTCATAATTTTCGGTTTCTGAAATATTGAGGCAGTGTTTCTCTCTCTTAAAAAAATTACCTTCAATTTTTTTCCAAGAACACTTAACATGAGATTAACCCCCTTAAGAGCTCACAATACACAGTTGTTAAGCCAGGCATACTAGATCTTACTCATATTCTATAATGACCTCTACCCCTCCCTCATTTTCCTCTCATCTAGCACTGCTAAACCCACATGCTCCCTGCTCTTGTGGGTGTGACTACTTCAAACACTTCAGACTCTGAGTTTGTAAGGAATATTTAATAAATAGAATCACATGGGGTTTGTTCCTTAGTGTCTGCCTTGCTCACTGAGAGTAGCAACTTTCACCATTATCCGTGCTGCATATGTCAGGATTTCTTTCTTTTTAAAGGCTGTATAATATTCCCTTGGAGGAATATACATTTCCTTTGTCCATTCATTCACTGCCGACCATTTAGGTTGTTTAATTGGCCCCAAAATTGGAATATAGATCTCAAATTAACATTAATGTCATATAATCATGAAGATTTATTGGAAGCAAATCAGGAATCAAAAATAAGACATTCATTAGCATGAGGAACATTCTTTGTTTGTTTGTTTGATATGGGGTCTTGTATTGCTGCCTGATCTGGAGTCTATTATAAAGCCCAGAATGGGCTGGGATTCTCTATGTAGCCCGGGTTGGCCTCAAACTCATGATCTGCCTGCCTCCTCAACCTGGGTGCTGGGATATGATGTAAATTCTTCTGAATTCATAGTACCATCCTGTTCTTGCTTTGTGATGATTCAACCCTTTTATGGGTTATCTGTGTTTGAACTACTGCAAATCCTAGGGCATCATGCTGAGTTGTATGTATTTGGAAAGAGAATGATATGCTGGAGACATACCTACCTCAAGGTTTTTAATCCTTAACCATGCTTAATTACTTCCTATTCCTAGAGGCAGGGTGAACTTCAATCCAGAGTAAGCCAGTGACCCTGTGCTGTACACTTGCTTGGAGGGGATGTTTTACTGATTTCTATTGCAGGTTTAAATGAGTCAGGATGTGTTGTATATTAGAATTGAATGGTGATGCCTTCTGGGCCTCTCTGAGACTGGAGGCCCTCATTGAGACTGGGGTCAAATAATAAGCAGTAAGTTCCCAGGAAAAGTCTGGACAGAGGGTGATGGAATACCTTCAAAGACATGGTGTGACACCTCTTTAGGATTCTTCTAAAACATTGGAAATCATGTAAAACCTGTGAGTTCAAGCCCTGGACAAGATAATAAGGGCAGAGTTCTTCTGGAGTGGTTGGAGGAAAGGACAGAAAATTATTTGAAGAAGACAGATGACTGGAAAGTCTCTGGGTTCCTCCTAATCTAGAAACTGGATGAATTCTTGACATCATGTTTATGTCTACTACCTTACACAATGACCCCAAAATGGCATCACACACATACCAGGTGTCCTTTAGCATGGTATCTATATATACTAATGTATCTGTGTGTAGCATGAGGGGCCTGGCTTGTTCGGGCTTCTGTCCTGCCTGGTCCCCCAGCCGTTTAGTCTCAGAGAAAATCACGCAGAGAATCTCCATAAGTTACAAACTGATTGGCCCATTAGCTCAGGCTTCTTATTAGCTCTTGTAGCTTGTATTAACCCATTATCCTTATCTATGTTAGCCACATGGCTCAGTACCTTTCTCAGTGGGGCAGGTCACATCTGCTTCTTCGGTAGTCTGGAAGGAATGCCAAGGAAGCTTCCTGCTTCCCAGAATTCTCCTATTCTCCTTGCTCTGCCTCTACTTCCTGTCTGGTTGTTCCACCCATACATCCTGGCTAATGGCCAATCAGCATTTATTTAAATCATGATTGACAGAATACAGACAATTCTCCTGTACCATCTGTGTATGAACACATTTATTTTTCTATGAAAGTCAGTTTATTACTACTATTAATGGATTTCCTCAGGAACAGGCTTGAGACAGTGACCTCCACTGGAGCAGGCCCAAACAACCTATGGTATTGCAGAGCAATCCCCAGGAGTGCTGAGTGACCTCCAGTAACACTGAGTGACCTCTGGGTTGACTGGAATCAAGGCCCTGACTGCACTACAAGGAACAACCATTTGAGCCTTGAATATACTTGGCATCTGGAAGATTGATCACCAAAGACCCAGCCCCAACTGCATTAATCAGAGGAAAAGATGGGTAGACAAGGTAAGAACACACTCAACACCACAAAGGTCAACATGACACCAACAGAAACTAGTAGTCCTATAATAGCAAGACTTGAACAACCAAATATAGATGAAGCAGAAGAATATGACCTAAAAATAACTTTAGAAGAATGTTTGAGACCCTTGAAAAGGAAATGAAAAATTCCTTCAAAGAAATGGATGAAAAGACAAACAAAAAACCAGAAGAATTCAACAAATCCCTTAAAGAAAACCAAGAAAAAGGAATCAAACAGTTGAAAGAAACTATTCAAGACTTGAAAACCAAAATAGAGACAATAAAGAAAATACAAACCGAGGGAATTATAGAAACAGAAATTATGAGAAAACAATCAGGATCCACAAATGCAAGCATAAGCAGCAGAATATAAGAAATTGAAAAGAGAATCTCAAGTGCTGAAGATACAATAGAGGAAATAGATTCATTGGTCAAAGAAAGCATTAAATCTAACAAAAGCTTAATACAAAATATCCAGGAAATATGGGACACCATGGAAAGACCAAATCTAAGAATAATAGGGATAGAAGAAGAAGTCCAACTCAAAAGCATAAATACATGTTCAACAAAATAATAGAAGAAAACTGTCCCAACCTAAAGAAAGATATGCATATGAAGATACAAGAAGCTTGCAGAACACCAAATAGACTGGATCAAAAAAAAAGTGCCCTCACCACATAATAATCAAAACACTAAACATGCAGAATAAAGAAAGAATATTAAGAGCTACAAAAGAAAAAGGCCAAGTAGCATATAAAGGCACACTTATCAGAATTACACCCGACTTGTAAATGAAGCAATGAAAGCCAGAAGGCCCTGGTCACATGTTCTGCAGACAATAAGAGACCACAGATGCCAGCCCAGACTACTATACCCAGCAAAAACTTTCAATCACCATATGCAGACAAAACAAGATATTCCATGACAGAACCACATTTAACCAAAACCTATCCACAAACCCAGCCCTACACAAAATACTAGAAGAAAAATTCCAACCCAAGGAAGTTGGCTGCATTCACAAAAACACAGACAGTAGGTGATCTCACAGCAGCAAATTCCAAAGAAGGGAAAAACACACACAATAACATTACCAACAGTGAAAACTAAAATAACAGGAGCTAGCAATCTCTGGTCATTAATATCCCTTAATATAAATGGACTCAATTCACCTATAAAAAGACAGGTTAGCAGACTGGATACAAAAATAGAATCCATCCTTCTGTTGCATACAAGAAACACACCTCAACCTCAAAGACAGACATCACCTCAGAGTAAAGCGTTGGGAAAAAAGTTTCCAATCAAGTGGACCTAAGAGACAAGCTGGTGTAGCTATCTAATAAATAACAAAATAGACTTCAAACTAAAATCAATCGAAAGAGACAGAGAAGGACATTTCATATTAGTCATAGGAAAAATCCATCAAGAGGAAATCTCAACAGTGAACGTCTATGTCCCAAATACAAGGGCACCCACATATGTAAAAGAAACACTTCTAAAGCTTAAACCCCACACACTAATAGTGGGAGACTTCAACACCCCACAATTACCACTGGACAAATGTCAGTACAGTAAATTAACAGAGAAATAAGGGAACTAACAGATGTTATGACTCAAATGGATTTAACAGACATCTATAGAACATTTCATCCAAACATAAAAGAATATACCTTCGTCTCAGCACCTCATGGAACCTTCTCAAAAGTTGACCACATACTAGGTAACAAAGCAAACCTCAACAGATACAAAAAAATAGAATAACCATATGTATATTATTGGATCACCATGGCTTAAAATTAGAATTCAACAGCAACACTAATTCCAGGAAGCCCACAAACACATGGAAATTAAACAATGCTCACTTGAATCATCAATAGGTCAAGGAAGAAATAAAGGAAGAAATTAAAGACTTGCTAAAATTCAGCAAAAATAACCAAACAACATACCCAAATTTATGGGACACAATGAAAGCAGTGTTAAGAGAAAAGTTCATATCACTAAATGCCTACATAAAGAAGCTGGAAAAGTCCCACACTAATGAGATAACAGAACATATGGAAACTCTAGAATAATAAGTAAACTCACCCAGGAGGACTAGATGGCAGGAAATAATCAAACTGAGAGCTGGAATCAACAAACTAGAAACAAAGAAAACAATACAAAGAATCAATGAGACAAAGACTTGGTCTTTGAAAAATCAACAAAATAGACAAACCTTTATCCAAACTAACCAAAAGGCAGAGAGAGAGAGAGAGAGAGAGAGAGAGAGAGAGAGAGAATCCAAATGAACAAAATCAGAAATGAAAAGGGTACATGACAATAGACACAGAGAAAATCCAAAGAATCATTAGGTCATATTTCAAAAACCTGTATTCACAAAATTGGAAGTTAAAGGAAATGGACAATTATATGGATAAATATCACTTACCAAAATTAAATCAAGATCAGATAAGCAAATTAAATAAACCTATAACTGCTAAAGTAATAGAAACAGTCAAGAATGAATAAGGAAAATATGGTACTTTTACACAATGGAGTACTACACAGCAGAAAAAAATGATATCTTGAAATTTGTGGGCAAATGGATGAATCTAGAAAACGTCATATTGAGTAAGATAACCCAGACCCAGAAAGACAAATATATATACTCACTCATAAGTGGCTTTTAGACATGAAGCAAAGAAAAATCAGCCTACAATTCACAATCTCAGAGAACCTAGACAACAATTCTAGAGAACCCTAAGAGAGACACACATGGATCTAATGTACATGGGAAGTAGAAAAAGACAAAATCTCCTGAGTAAATTAGGAGCATGAGGATCATGCGACAGGGCAGAAAGGGAGGGGAGAGAGAAGAAGGGGAGTAGAGAAAAATATATAGCTCAATAAAACCTTTAATTACCAAAAAGAACTACTATTTAACTACATAACTAATCACAAATTTTAAAGTATTAAAAAATCCAAGTGCCAATAAAAATATGTTTAAAAATGTCAAATTTTACTTTTACATGATGATAATGACTCATGATCATACAAGACATTCCTAGTGTTTTCCCTTGAGTGATGGTTCAAAGGGTTCAGGCAGGTCAGGAGTTCTGAAGTGTAAGCTTCATTCCTTTAATGATGTATCAGTTATCTGTTGCTGTGTAACAAATTATCCCTTCCACTTACTGTCAGCTGCGAGAACCATGCGTTTCTTACTCCACAGTTTCTGAGGATTTTATTTTTAGCAGTAAGTTGCAAAGCCTACTTGAATTTCAAACTACTAGATTCCAGAATCTTCTTACTTAAGCCTTTGCAGCCCTCAAGAGTTTTTGGGTATTCACTCATACCTCTCCAGCTTTCAGCAAATGCTTTTCTCTGCCTTGAACATCTCTGCACTTTTCCCCATGTCTACATGAGAAAGGCCGATGGACACAGCCTAATTCCTCACCCTGTGCAGAGTCTCATCACATCCTCTGATTTAACTGGGGACTCCCTTTGTATGAATTCCCACTAAATGCCATCTTTTCTGTGATTAAACTTCTTACAGGGTGTGCATTTCTGTCTTCAAGATAAACTAGATGTTGCTTTAATGTAAGAAGTTTCTTCTTGTGACCCCCAAATTTGAAGTATCCTGTGGGGTCAACCTCAGTAAACACTTGTTTTATGAACAACAGAATGGACACCCAGACTCAATTCAGAGGCACATTACTAAGGCAGTCTACTTGCTGGACTTCTGGATGCTTTGCTCCATTTGCATTGGACTTGAATTTCCCTTCATTTATCTGTTTTTTCTATATTGATATTTAGATTTACGATTTTTCCTTTCTGCCTCAATCAGTTCTAACTTCTCTGAATATGGATAAGCTCACATAAGCAGATATCAAACTGCAGCGCTCATCTCTTTTAGTGCATGCGAGAACTGTGGAAGTCTCACAGCTCTGGGGCTCAGTTTGACCACTCTAAGGCCTGAGGTTGATTGAGCCCTTAGTGTGGGATGGGAGGCTGTCTGTAAAGTTCCTGCTTGGCTCTGAAGTTGTCGCCATTGGATCTGAACAGTACCTGGTCTTCTGCACCTGCCAGAGACTAATCAAGCATCCTGGAAGTTCTACCCTGGAGTTCAAGGTCAAGCCTGAGTGTCAGGGAACAATGCCTGTGAGATTTTCTTGTTTTTCTTCTGCTCTGGTTTTCAAGCCAAAACTTTGCTTAAATAATTTCATGGTATGTTGGCACATGTTGACATTTTTCTTACTTTTAAATTTTATTTAAGACAATGCTTTGAAGCTCCCACTTTTAACTATGAGGAAGGATGGTTGATATGGCAACTGACCTTGAGGGAAAACTATGCATTTTTTAGACTGAGTAAAAGGGAGAAATTGACTTTATATTTTGGCACCTGTGAATTTACCACTGAAGCTCAGAGTTTTCTCAACCTCTTTGAACATTTTCTGTTATTTCAGTTTGTTCTTGTTTATTTTGTTTATGATTTACTTATATATGTATGCGTCTATATGAGGTAATATATACACATATATGTAGGTGCCCATTGAGGCCAGAAGATGTCATGAGATCACTTGGGGCTAGAGTTAGTGTGTGGTAAGTCACCCAATGTGGATGCTGAGAACCAAACTCAGGTTCTCTACTGGAATAGCAAGTGTGCTTAACCCCTAAACAATCTCTTCGTCCCCTCTGGCTTTCTCTTAATTTCAGCATACTGAGAAATCATTTAGAAAAGCCTAAAACCTCAGAGAGCTCTAGTGGAATACGGGTTAGTCCTCTGGCTTGCTCCTAGAAACAGATTGGAGGTGTAAGACTGACTTTTGCAATGCCTTACTGTGCAGGCTTCATAAAAATCACTTTTTAATGTACTTCATCGCTCTTTCCTCCTTATAAACCAAGTTGGTTGAACTAAATGACCCAAGAGCTCCTTTTCTACTCTTAAAGAAAGAAAAGTCAACCATGATTCTTATTAATTTAGTTACAAGAGTCAAGGAAATGGAAGCTTCAGTGAAGTAAAGAAACTTTTTCATAAGTTACACAAATGAATAGTGTAAATGAGATCACAGAGAGGAAAATTTAAAATGCGTGAGAGAACACTCTGCAGCAATTGAAGAGCATGGATATAGGTATAGGAAATTGATTGGATAATTGCAGACCATTCTTAACTACTCATTAATGCATATCGGAGAACACACTCCACTTAAATTAAGTCCCTATAGATTTTTGACAAGACTAAAAGTATGTTTTGATTGAAAAAAAAAAGCCCTATGTGCAATGCATGCTTGTTTTGCTAATCCCGCTGTGACAGAGCAGTCACACAGGAGTTGAAGACCCCAGAGCCTGATGCTTGACTGTAGGTTTAAATCCAGGCTCTGTTGCTATGTGGAGCATTATTCTGTCACTCAGCACCTCCTTAGATGACACTTTGTCAGTGCCTCCTCAGAGGGAAGTGGTGGGGACTTTGTAAAAGGTTGAATTTGTGAAGTTGCCTAACGCATAGTGGGTGTTCAGTGACTGTTGCATTAATATGCAAGCTTCACTGAAAATTTGTGTGGTCTGTATATAATATTATATCTAGTTACAGATTCATATTTCTAATAAGATTTATCATTATAATGTCATCCATCTGTTCAAGCTGCTCATCTTGGGGGAGTTTTCATTGAGAAATCATGTGCTTGGGAAAAGTGAACACAGAGAAGGCCAAGATTTGATAAAGCTCAAGGAGCCTTATTATTTCATATTTACCTAAAATTATACACATAACATATAAGTGTATATATACATATATATGTATGTGTGTGCGTGAATCTTTCTCTCTTTCTCTCTCTCTTTCTTTCTTTCTTTCTTTCTTTCTTTCTTTCTTTCTTTCTTTCTTTCTTTCTTCCTATCCATCCATCTATGCCTTAAAGTAAGTAATGCTTCTTGGGCTCCTAATAAGAACAATAGCTTAACAAAACCCCAGTACCATGCATAAGGCATTTCCTTTTGAATGGTTGGTCAGGGTAGTCTAAGTAACTGCCAGAATAGAGACTATTCATATTGTCCCTTATTTGTTCTCAGAGGTCAAAGGTAAGCCCCTATTGCTAAAAATATCATACATGTAGGGCACAGGCCTTGAATTATTCAAACTGGCTCTTATTTGAAAAGCTCCTTTTTGTGGTCCAGTTTTCCTAGTACCATACAATGCTGTGCAACCAGCTAAGGGAGGCAATCAATTAACTGTCCTATCCATCTGTGAAATCTATGAACCACAACAGTCACCAACAAGGCAGAAGATCCATAAAGGTGTAAGAAGTGATACTCACATGTTATGGTAACCAACAACGATCAAATTGGACTTCGGTCCCACTCGACAGGGGGAGTCATCCTTGGTACTAGAGACCTAGCCAATTTCTTGGGGCTAATGAAGTCATAGATCTTAGAAAAAAGATCTACTACTGCCACTTTTCTAGAACAGCACAATTCCTTACTACATTTTAAATCTCATCCTTATACCCACAGGTAAGTGTAGCTATCAACCCTTATCAAGGACAGTTCAAACGGGGCAGATGGAGACCTTCACAGACGATCACAATTGGACACAATGCAGCGATCAAGGGATAATTGGGAGCCTAGCCCAGTGTTTACAGCTACACCAAAGCTCCTGAATCTATGACTTAGGGAAAATCACAGAAGAGGGAGCAGAAAGATTATACAAACCACGATACCAGGATGTCTGCCAGGAAGCAGCTTCTCATAGGAATGGCTGCAGAAACAGGACCTGAACAGTGGCAAGGCGCATAGACAAGCTAACATAGAAGGAGAAGCATGTCACAGGGTCCATCCCCAGGATAAAACTACAGGCAACTGGGACCTGCAGGGTAGGGAGCATTATTCTCTCCCAGGGATAATTTCACTAACTGGATATCTAATACATATCTAAAACTATGTACACACAAACAAAAATGGACTCAACAGATTGCATTTATACATTTGCTAATGTACACACAAAAACATACATACACACATATAATAATAATAGTAAGAGAAAAAGATGCTATTAATAGGAGGGTGAAGAAGGACATAGAAGGAGTTGGAGAGTGGGGACTTCGCGAGGGGCTGGATGGAGGAATACAAAAGGGGAAGCTGATAAAATTCTACTTTCCTTAAAAATGTCTAAAAAAGAAAACTGGATAGACATACAAGTGTCACTTTGGATGAATCCCTTTTAGCATGATATTTTAATACATGTGTAAGATGGCAACTGAAGTAGGCTAGGTTTGACTAATTGGGACTTCATAGTCTTGAGAAATCTAAGATATATGTAAAACTTATCTGTGAAATATTGTGTCTATGAAGGATTCAAAGTGAATGTCTATATCACATCTTAGATCCTTAGCTGAGTGCAGGAAGGATTAAGGGGTATCCCATGTTGTGGACCTTCTCCTTCCTCATGGCTCTACAATTCCATAACTATAGAACTCTGGGGTGTTCATAACGTAATCGAGGAATAGATTTTCCTAGGAATCTTTTGCCAGGTAATTTCCTGGTAAAATGGAACACTGGCACTTCATCCGTTCTCATTACCGTTATCTATGTCAGTAGTAAAGTCAAGAAAAAGGAGATGCTGTATTTATTTTGAATTTATTATTTGAAGACTTTGTAGAAATAGACAATTCATCTTAATGGTACCCACCTTTAGCCCCCCACCTCCCCACTGTCCCTGTCTATCTCCCAGCTTCATGTTACTCGTTTTCACAATTTTGCAAGCCCAGTTAGTGTTGCCCATGTGTGCATGTGTGCTGTCCTCTGCTGGAGCATGAGCAACCTGCCAGTGGCCACCCTCTCCTCAAAGAAAAGTAGCTCCCCCTCCCTCAGCATCCATCAGTTGCCAATTGCTCCTCTGATGTGTTCATTTAATCATTCCTTATCAATAAAAATATCAGGGGTTAGTTATCAGGGTAAGAACCTGAGGGATCAGAGAAGCAGCAGAAAGGTCACCAGGACCTCCTATCTCTTCCTTTCCTCCATCCAAAAGGGCTGAGAGCCTCTCCCAGCCCCGCCTTACTACTTCCTGTCTCCTCTTTGTCCCTGATCCTCCAAGATCTCTATGATTAATCTTGGTCAGCTAGTGGCTAGCTCCACCCTCTGACTCCAAGCAAACTTTATAGTCAGAATGCGATCAAAATATCACACAATACTCCTCAGTTAGAGGTGGGGCCTAAGGAGCCTTCCCCTTTTCATATTGCGATTTCTAACCGGTTTAATGTTGTATAGGTCTTGTGGTAGTTATCATTGTTTCCGAGTTCATGCCTGTAAGAGCTGATTGACACATGGTTGAACTTATTCTTCTGTTTAAATGGGACCAACACTGCCTAGCCAGGTTGGTAGCATGATCGTTCGGATTTTGACACACTCACTGTATGTCTGATTCTTAACATTTTTGAGTTCTCCTCTAGACTGTGAAGCAAGAGAGGAGTGCAGTTTTGCTCATTCCACCAGTAATTGCTGGATGTTAATTAGCTAAAGTTCCTGATGTTGGCTGGGTTGCTATGGAATATTTTCCCTGTGGAATGATGTGGGAAGGAGGACTTGGCCATAATCAAGCCTGGGTCCTGAGCCAGGGAAAAGAGAAAGGAATTTGAAATTCAATAAATTTGGGACTGGAAGGCCAGGGGAAGTATTCCTGAGCTGAGAGGAATGATGCACACCAAAGCCAGAGGGAAGTGGTGGATATTAGGAACAAGAGGGCAAGTGGTTAAACAATGAATGGTTCTTATCTCCATTAGTGTCATTTGTTATGTGGTGCCAAATGGCATTAAATGTGAAAATAACTAGAGCACTTGACTGTGGCAAGTGTCTTCTTGCCTACCAAGCCACCAGCTCCATTAGATAGTCCCAGTGGTGCCTAAGAGTTGTTTATCTCAGATCCCGCCAAAGCTACCCACAGAGATGAACTGGCCGGCCACTTTGTCATGGGGACAGGTCTGTAAGTGGGGAATGAGCACTGTGATGGGACAAGAGATGCTAAGGCTGCATCTTTGATAAACCATTGCCTCTTTCTACTGCCTCCTCCAAAGAAAGAATGCCTGATGTTGTTGTAATGTGGCCTCCTGTGCCTTTCTTGACAGAAATTCCAGAGGACTGCTTCCTGTCAAATCTCCTATGAGACAAGAAATAGGAGGGCTAACATCACAATATGATTAGTTATAATTGTTATTTTATGATTATTAAAGAAGAGTATGAATACCATATGGCTCTCTGAAGGTGGTGATGCTGTGGTCCATGAAGTGATAGGAAGAATCTGTGATCAGCTCCTATTCTGATTTGCTGCTCTTTTGGGCAGTTGAAGTCTTCAGAATCTCTTCACTTACTTCTGTGACTTACATTTTCCTGTGGTCCCCAGCATAGCCACTTGGCTCCTAATTTCACATGCCGATCCCTGCATGTATACTGGGAAAACATGGAGAACAGGATTTTGTGGTTCACATTAAGATTTTCTATCCAACAAAAGAACAAAGTAGAAATCTTAAGTGTTGGAGCCCTGATTCTGCAGATATGCCAGCTAAAACTGACTGTCCTGGGCTGTTTGGTTTGGGAGAGTTCTATAGGGCAATGAGGGAGTAGAAAGAGAAAGTAACTTGTATGTGGGATCTACCTAGAAGCATCATTCATTCATTCATTCATTCATTCATCCATCCATCCATTCATCTACTCATCCATAAATATGTTGAAGCATTTAACACTTGTCAGGCATCCAGGATGCCACAAGGAGACAATAATCACTTCTGGTCTTGAGGACTGTTGGTCTAAGTGATAAGGAAGATGTTAATTACAAACGGTGAAAGCCCAGGGTGAAGACTGTGAGGATGGAAGGGGCCTAGAGGAATGACATTGACCACAGGCTACTTAGGGAAGGCTTTGATCTGAGGAGTAGGCACAGGTTTTTCTATATGTAAAAGGAATAAGTAAGGCATTTTCAGAATACATAACTGTTAACAACCTGAAAACAGACATAACCCAAGTTCACAGAAATGTCAAAGAGCCTGGATTCCTCAGTTTAGGGGGAGAGAAATATCATGAGGTCTCATTTCTGCATGTCACCACTGAGCATGCTCCACATCTGGCCTTGATTCTACAAGGCTCATTGTTCTCCACTGGCTGCTTTGCAGATGTTTGGCTCAAGACAACTGTATGTCCTTCATTCAGATCTTACACTGAGATGGTAGAGATAGTGATAGAATAATCAAATGACTGAACAACGTTAATGACTCTCTGCATGAAGACTTTGTTTTCAGTTCTGTGTATATAGTTTACGTTGTGAGAAGTTTCTGGGGGGAGTGGATGACAAGAGCTGGAAGCAGAAGTGGGATTAAATCATGATTGCTCCACCCCTCAACCTAGCCCCAAGAGAGTCTACCCTGAATCTCGGCTTTTTCAGAACTTGTGACTAAGAGTAGTAACTTTCTGAGAATTGTTGGAGGAACTAAACGAGGTAGGGGATGCTGACCCAAGTCTGAGTGGTGGGGATGTTCTAATGGTGGCTGCTATTATCACAAGCTGTTCACCCCATACACTTTCACATGCACAAAGACTGGTGGCAAATCGATTTGAGTTTCTTGGAGGCAAGGGACTTTCAGATTTCTGAAGGAGGGTGAGAAGACAGCTCACTGGGCATCGAGTAGGAGGTGATTCTGAGAGAGTCCATGCTTCCATGGAGCTGATGGACAGGGATGAGTGTGCTTGGAGACAAATCTGACCAGACAGATGGAGCAGAGGCAAATGAGGAGGCTGCGTGGAGGTATGTCGGAACACAGAGGCAGAGTGCTGATGGCCGGGACACCAAGGCTTTGTGGGTGGAAGGGATGGTGGCATCATGGACTTAGGGATGTTGACAGCAGGGAGGAGTCCAGAGGAATGTGAATATTCACACATTCATCCTACCAGCGATGGAAATTAGGTAATATGCTTGTTGTCACCCACTACAGGCAACTACTGCAGGGCTGAGGTTCCAGCTTGGGAATTCTAACTTCTATTTTTTACTTCTCAGGATTTCCTAACACTCTCCTGAAGAATACAATGTGAGTTCACAATCAGACCTGGCCATTGTGACTTCAGAGAATAAATTTGACAGAGGAATATAAAATAGATTTTCATCTCTCCTTTTGAAATTTATTTTTCATTAATTTAATTCTTTGACAACTTGACACGTGTATACTTTTACTCTCACCTCTTCCTCTGTTGCCTCCCTCTCATTCCTGTTACCCTCCACTGTCCTCCCTAAAGGCACCAAAGGAGGACAGCCATGTATTTTCTTTTGTTTCGTAACCATCTGCTTTTACCGGAGCAGTCTGTGTGGCCACAGGGTTGAAACCATCTGTTTGAGTCTGGTGGGCTCACCACTTGGCTCACAACTGAGGGCAATGAGTATCCTTCTCCCCAGAATCCATCAGTTGCCGACACTTTAGCAGTGGGGCATAAGGTCCCATGAGACCCCTTTCAATCCTTGAGTGACTATTGACAGACCCAGTTTGATCATGTGGATGCAGTGTAGGCAACCCTAGCTGCTAGGAAGCCATGTTTACCATGGCTGCACAAATCTCTTTTTTTGGCTCATCCCTCCAATACAGACGTGTAGTATCAACCTTCATCACTTCTCACGTCATCAAATTAATAAGGTTTCTCACATTCGAGGTACTGTAGGAAGCAGTAGAGATATAAACATGAATAAGATCCTATTCTTACTCTCAAGAAACTTAAGGTGTTATACAGAAGGCAGACAGATAGATGTCAGGCAGGCAGACAGAGAGACACGTTTATTGTTGAACACAAAATGAAGGGCACATTACTTATGAGACAGGTAAGAAGGGTACCTTGGAGGCAAGAGCTCTGGGAGTGGTTCTTGGAGACGAGCTAGTTGTCTAGGTAGAAGCAGGAGGTGGGTTTAAATGCTAAGTAATGAAAGCTTTTCTAATAATACAGAAAATTGTTCATGGCTGAAAGGCAGAGAAACACTTGCCTGACAACATGTGGTAGACTTCTACGACAAGAACACTAATAAGCAATTTGGGGAAGCATTAAAGTCTCAACCCTGTGAAAGGTGACTTAATGAAAAAGATAAATGACAAACATTTTCTAGTCTGAGGAAAATCATCTCTCCTATCCCCAGGGAACAGGCTAATTATTTTAAAGAATCACCTTCATCTTATGGACCCCTGCCAGATGGGATAGTGCTTGTGACTTTTTCTGTTTGATTCAGGAGTAGAAGGAAGACCTTTCATAGGACGAGTTCTTTCCCTACTCATTAAACTTTGGCAGCAGAAACTGGCTCCATACATCTGGAGAGTTCTATGCCATGATGATGACACAGTTTCTAAACAACCCAAGTGATATTGACTGCTCTTTGGGAATGCAGAGATGTAGGTAGAATGACCTCTGCTCTCTAGGAGTGGATGGTCAGATGGAAAAGATGTATCCAAGGTGAATCTGACAAAGCCAAGAGTACATTCCATTGGGAGAGAAGTGTAGTTACTGAGACCATGCTGAGGTTTGAATGTTGTTTGTGCTTCTAAGGTGGAATCATAAAAAAGGGGTGGGATCCCTGATCAAGTAAGAAGGCAGACCTCTACCTCATAGAAGAAGCAAGAAGATGGGAATTCTGTACCAGTAAAGGGCTGCAGAGAAGAGAGATAGAGAGTGAACTGCAAGGTGCATCTGAAACAGGGGGAGGCTTAAGTCTTAGAGAGTTTAGGCTTCACTGTATTATTTTAGTGCTTGAAGACTCACTTGACTATACAAAAGAGAAAGAAACATAACAGGGAGATTGAATATAGTGGAACCTGTTCTCTAGTAGCTGCAACTATCTTGGAAATGCAAAGAGGACTGAATTAAGATATTTAAAAAGGAAGAAATTAATTGCAGATTGTTGGAGACCCGGGAGTTTATAAAAGGAGTATAGCAATGCTTAAGACTATCGAGTTTGGGCCTAGAGAGATGGCTTGGCAGTGAGGAGGAGCGCTTACTGCTTTTGCAGAGAACCTGAGTTTGGTTCCCAGCATCTACATGGTGGCTCACAACCACTCGTAACTCCAAACTTATGGAGAATTCAACATCCTCTTCTGACCTCCTCAGGTTTCTATTACGCATGTGGCCCATAGCTATACACTTACATGCACATAAATGCATACAAAATAAGTAAATTTTAAAAAATTTACAAACTTTGTTGCCTTGGGAAATAGAAGGAAGAAGTGTGTGTGTCTCTGTGTATGTTAAACTGATGTTTGGGCTTCCTGAATTTGAGGTGCTTGTGGGTTCTCTGGATACATATGCCCTATAGAACATTAAATTTCTTAGCCTGAATTGGTCAGGAGGCTAGAGGAGATAGTTGTGCTTGAGTTAAATATTTGGCCGCAACCAACATGTGAAAAATAAGTCATGGAACATTGTGTGCTACAGAGAGAGGGAAGAATCTCAGACACAAAGATAGAGGGAAGGGCTGTGAAATGCTGTCATTTGGGAAATACATGACCTGACAGTGGTGGGCTATCTACCATGGATCCACACAAGAGTGGGCCTATGAACAGTCAACCATTGATGAGGACAGGTATATGCGGGTCCCGACTTTCCCTGCTAAAGTATTGGTGACTTATGGATTCTGGGGGAGGGTGCTATTGTCTTCAATGTATACCCACCAGGGAACTAATTAATTTCCAATGGATAGTTCCAAACTCATGGTCATGTCCATGATCCTGGCTAAACTCTGTTAAACTCTGTGTTTCTTGAAAAACATCTGCAAAAACATGAATGTGGGAAAGGACTTCAGGAAAGAGCAGTGATTATGAGTATGGGAGTGAGATTAGAGAGGGTAATGGTAACATAATCAGAATGTGCTAGACACATATACGAAACTGCCAAAGAACAATTTCAATGTAAGTTATTTTTAAAAGTAGAAGCGGATGAGGAAGGGGAGGCCACTGAGATTCTTAAGGTCAATTGAACAGGGAGACCTGGCTGAGCAACTTTCTCTATTCAAAATGATAAATCAGTACAGTCAGACTTCATGCACTGTCGATACAGCTTTCAGATGTTTCCTCATAGGGTCAACTTTAGTTGACAATTGTGTGAATTACAAGAGCTTGATTAAGCCTGTGTGGAAATTCTGTCAGATGTGGGGAATGTTTAACTCTTCCTGGAGGACTCCAATAACTATTTTCATACTAGTTTGCAGAATGTCATACCTTTGGACTGTTGACTTATATGAATGTGTTCTTAGTTTCCCAGTCACCTGTTTTGGTCTGAATAAGTCTGAATTTTTATGTGGTCTAGGAACCAGAGACCAAATAACTTCTATTTTCTTTGTACCTCAAAAATAAAAGGTATGAGAAAAATTTGAGATGGCTTGTTATTCTTCTTCCCTCTTTTCATTTCTTCTTCTTCTCCTTCTCTTTATCCTTCTCCTCCTTCTCTTCCTCCTCCTCCTCCCTCTTCTTTTTCTTCCCTTTTCAACGAGTCATTGAATGAATAGAAGAAGAATACTTTTAATGTCCCAGTTATTATTGGGATATTTGATGAGTGTAGCACCATTCTGGCCATTCAGGATGGTGTACCAGTAGGGAAGGTGGCAATGCCAGCAAAGAGATGCTGAGAGATATGCATACACTGTTGATACCAGAGATGTTAAGTACGAGCGTGGACCACAATTGCCTACCAAGTTTGGGTCATCCACCCATTGTCATCTGGCCAGTTAAAAGGTAAGTACTACTAAAAAGCAGAGAAGGATTTTTTTTTATCCAGTCTGGCCACAATAGGAAGAAGAACAAGTAAGCGATCCCTTGACCACCACCCCCTCCCAAGTCTATCTTCAGCATCCTGACATGAGGGTTAGGTATCAGCACAGAGCAAGGGATGTCTAGGTCAAGGTGTGGTACACCCAATTCCATTATTGACCTGTCATTACCTTGGCTCACCTCTCCTGCGATGTAGTCTGACAAATTGTCAAAATTGTGTAAAATTTATTCCTGGGAGACAAACCTCCCCCCTCCCGGCCTTCAGGCCCTTATTCTTCTCCAAATATGATATTCATAGGGAAAACTCAATTTCTTGGGGAGTTAATATTTCAATAGTGTGACAGCCAAAGAGAAGGGCACACATATCTCTCTTCAGACCATCCTTGCTTCTGCCAGGGTAGTTACACTGCATTATAGGTGGTTTGGGGTGGACTATAATTTTAGTGTCTTGTGATACACTACCCTGAAGATCACTCCAGATGTGATCTTCTCTCATGTCAATGATAGGCTTGGCATATATGGCCCTCCTTGTCCCATTGCACAGTGACAGTAATGATACAAGCAGAGGCCTGCTAAGATTAGCACAATGTGTGCTGTCTTCTTCGAGTGGTCCATTTTATAACCTAGTTACCATTCTGTGAGAAAGCCTGTCTAGCTGCCTGGATCAGCCCAGCCATAATAGCCAGCTTCGTGAATGACACTATTTCTGTCCTCTGACTTTCCCGTGTCCCAGCCAATAGTAAGTGAAAACAAAGCATCACTTTACCAGCACACATAGTCTCATGGTAAAAACAAATCAATGTTGTTTCTAAGCACTATTCTCTGGGTTGTTGTACCACTGCTGGATTCCTAGGCCAGGCTCCTGGTTCCTTGTTTATGATTGATTCAGTCACAAAAGCCCCTTAGAATGATGTTTCCTCCACATCACTCCCTAAGGCATGTCCTGTCCTATCCTATGCTAACCTACCCACCTCTCTCATATCTAACTTGTTCTGGACTCTGTTGTTTCTGAACAGATGGTCTACCAATTTCTCCCCAGGTTGCTTAATTCTGCTATCCTTTGAATTTGCTATTCCGGCTTCTTTTGAACCTGGGTTCCTTACACATGATATTTTGGCCTAGGTAATTGTTTGTTGTGGCAATGGTAGTGGGAATTATCTTGGGCATTATAGATGCTCACCTGTGCCTCTACCTAAATGCCAGTAGCAACTTTCCAGTCCTTTCAATAAATCCTCTCTAGACAGGACCAGACATCCACTGAGGAGCAAACTGCCTCCAGATGGTAGCCTCTAGTTAGTCATTTGAAAATTTCATACATACATATGTATTTTGATCAAATCCACCCCACCTCCTCTCCTTTAACTCCTCTTATACTAAACTCACTTTTCCTGTCAAGCTTCAGGTGCTCATTTTTCAAGTCCAATGAACCCACCTAGTACAACCACTGTGTACACGGGTATAATGCTGACCTGTTAGTGTGGCCAGCCTCTCAGGAGCTGCACTCCCAAAGAAAACCAGCACTCTGTCCCTCGCAGCGGTCGAGTGCTAGGAACTTCTCAGCTAGGGGTGGAGGGACTTCATGAGCCCTTTCAGTCCCATGCTGAGATTTTGGGTGGGCTGCTCTCGTGGAGTGAACCTCCATTTAAAACTCTTTTCCAATCCATTTTGTTATTTCCTGCTGAAATGAAGTCTTTGATGGTTACCTTTTGTAGATTTTCCATGTGAGTGCCATCTCATCACAGGGAAATGAATGGTAAGGAGAGCAGCGGTGACTGGCAGGTTTTTGCTTCACTTCTGAGCTGAAACCAGTCGCTCCATTTAATTGACTGAGTTGTTGGCTCCTGGGAAGAGGATGTCAGAAATCAAAATAGAGGTGACAAGCCCCACTCATTCTGGCCTGCAGACAGTGTGTCTGGCTCTGAGTGGCAGGTAAGAGACACTGTTCCTCAGGACCTTTCTACACACCAGCTTCTACCAGCTCTGAGATCTGGGGAAATGTCATATTTAGCTGTGGAGACCCAAAAATGTGCTCCTGTTCCACCTTGTCTGAAGGTTAGAGAGTTTGAGTTGATTTTGCTGGCTATGGGTACACCCTGACCTAGGGTGTGCTTACTTGGTGTTTTAAACTTTAAGATGGCCCATAGAGGTAGATCTGCTCTACCCTGACCAAAGATCAGAGAATTCAAACATACTTCTGCTCCCTCTTTTGAGGTAGGAGATTTGATTTAGGGAGTGACTGCCTGGAGGATACTCGGTCTAGGGTGTTTTCACTGCCCCAAGTATCAAATACTTTTCTCAAGAATTAATGGCTTGATATCTCAAGTATTGGAGCAAATTGCTGTTAGAGTTATCTTTTGTATCATGTTAAAGCAATCTTTTGCCTTCTTCCCCCATTTTGTATTGGGGTAGAAAAGTGTCTGGAAAATAAACACAGGTGAATTTAGCATGTAGTATTCACTGAGTTGCCTTCCAGGTACTATCCTATGTTTCTTTCTTATCTCTGTTTTTGCTGTCTAACATTTATAATCCTCATGCCCCTACCCTAGAATGTGCAAATGCACTATGGCTAGGATTGCTGCAGAGGTCACCCCCAAAAGGTGGCTCCCGACATTTAGCTCTTATGACTTCTCAAGAGACAAGTGGAGCATTTATTTCTATTTTTCTGGTGAGGAAATTTAAATCACACAACTTCCCCCAACAGCATAAGCTACCCATATCAGAATACAGAAGTGAAGTAGACCATCAATCTCTCTCTGTGTGTGTGTCTGTATCTCTCTGTGTCTTTCTGTCTCTCTCTCATCTCTCATCTCTCTCTGTCCACTGTTCTTGCTCTTTGTCTGGCTCTCTTTCTGGACCTGAAAAGGTTTCAAACTGAAAGGACCATGGGCATTTATTTTATGCCAGAAGTAGCTAGAGAAAACAAAAAATTGAGATGGTTCTGGAACAACTCTCCAAGAAGCACAAGCGAAATCTTGCTTCATAAAATGCTAGCATACTGAGATAATAATGTCATAATAATACTTTCTAAAGTTCAACACAAACTAAGAGATAGGGCTGCAGAGGGTGTTTCACTTGGTAAAATGCTTGCCATGCAGACATGAAGAATCCACATAAAAGTAAAAGCTAAAAATAAAAACAAAAATCTGTTTTCAGCAGCATCTCCCTGTAATCCTAGCACCACAGAGGCAGAGGCCAGAGGACTTGTGGGGCTTGATGGCTGGTCAGCCGAGATATGTCTGCAAATTCTGGGCTCAGTGAGAAACCCTGACTCAAAAGTTATGGTGGAGAGGAATGGAGAAAGATATCAATGTTGACTCTAGTCCTTTTTGTTTGTTTTTTCTTTTTGTTTTTCGAGACAGGGTTTCTTTGTAGCTTTGGAACCTGTCCTGGAACTAGCTCTTGTAGACCAGGCTGGCCTTGAACTCACAGAGATCCACCTGCCTATGCCTCCTGAGTGCTGGGATTAAAGGCATGTGGCACCACTGCCCAACTAAAAACTCCAGGGCATGTGCCACCACCACCCTGCTAAAGATTCCAGTCTTTGTATGTGCTATGTGTGTTCTCTCTCTCTCTCTCTCTCTCTCTCTCTCTCTCTCTCTCTCTCTCTCTCTCCCCCCCCACACACACACACACACACACACACACACACTCACACACACATACACACAAACTCATGTGCATACAATAAAATAAAATTAAAAATATAGCATTAAGAAGTAACACTAAGAAGTAAAAGAAGAGACCTTTGCTAGTTGAAGAATTTAAAAATATTTATTTGGACTCATGAACACGGTAGGCCTCAGGCCACTCTCTGATTCAATTCCCGTAAACCAGAGGTCCATAGAAACCTCTTCCTTCTTCTAGCAGAGGTTCTTTGTTATGTTTCTGTGGAGAAGCTGGGAAGTTATCAGGAGATTGCAAAGCAAACAAAAGAAAATATGATGCAGAATTTCACAAAAATAAGCAAGCTGAGCAGAACATGCACCCCTAGGGAGATCTGACAATGAACCGAAAATGAAATGCAATAGATTTTATAAAGAAAAACTGTCTCATTGATGTAATGGGATGATCGGCATCAGCTCATACAGGCAAAAGAGTAAACAAAGCAAACAGCACGGAGAGGAGCCTGGGTCATTTAGCAAGCTTTGTTCCATCCTATCCCCTGTGGCAGCTCCCTCTAGCTATCTGCCTTTGACCCTTTTAGACATCAGAACAATGGCACATACTTTAAAATATGAGTGATATGGTTCATTATTTTAACTCCTATGGAGTGTTGTTTCATGTGAGACTGGTTTTATTTATAGTGGAGAAAATGGAGGCCTACAGCTATAGGATCCATTGTCATGGGTGGGAATCTCCGGGGAGTGCTGAGGCCTCTCCAGGAGAGAACAGGTAGGAGGTAGCAGGTATATGCAGTCGCTCTTTTAAAGTATAAGGACATAAGGGAATCCAAATGGCATGTATGTAAATTCTTTATTTTGAGAATGTTGTTGGCTATATACCAGAGAAGACCACTCAGACACAGATTTAAGCTAATGGAAAGTCTCTATCAGCCAGCCTGTGTCTACACTTGGTGTTTAGGATCCCAGTGTAGCCCTGAGACTTTCTTAGGAGGGGTGAACCTTTAAGCACAAAAAACATGTCCTGGGGACAGACTTCAGTTAGCCAGCACCATTAACCAGAAGTAGAAGTGCAGAAGCCCCCAAAGCAAGATTAGTACATTTAGAGATTTTTCCAGAGCTATGGACTTTGATAGATTAGGTCTTTGCTTTCATTTTCGTAGGAGCTGGGGTCTGCGTGCTGAGAATTTTGGCCTGAAAGGTAATTCCATCATGGAGTCAGTAGTGCTAAGGTCTGGGGGCCTGTTATAATAACAGATTCATTGCAGGAAGAAAATGAAAGTGAGAGTGCTCATTCCAGTCAAGATAATTCAGATGTGAAGTATCTCTTATGGGCTTACATGTTGCGAAAACTTGTTTTTCAGTTTGGGGTGCTGTTTAGGAAGACTGAGGAACCTTTAGGAGGTGGAGCCTCCTCACTGTGGGGTCATTGTTAGGGAGGAGGGATGGGGTTTAGAGTCCAGTCCTGCTTCATCCCTACTTCCTGACACCCTGGATATGAACAAACAGCCTCATGCATCAGCTTCTGCAGACAAAAGCCACTCCCCATCCCGTGTCTTCCTGATCACTATGGACTGTCCTTTCAGATCATGATCCTGAATAAAACCCTCTGTCTTTAAGTTGCTTCTTGTCTGGTATTTGGTATCAACAACATGAACAGAAACTAGTATGGGGAAACTTAGTGTTTTTGATGCACATCCATAAAGGCCCATGCACGTGATGGATAGTACACACAACCATGGGCCACGGTTCCTATAACTGAAGTTTGAGAGTTGTTGGTCTAAGTAGCACCTGTTCACTCATGTTGGAGGTAGAAAAGGCATAATCCTTAGACTCAAGCATGTTTCCATCTACTTGGCCCCTTAAGTTGATTGACAGATACTTATCAGTTTTGAAGAGGGCTGTAGTAAAGCTATAAACATTTGGATTAAACAGAGATGGACTCTGCTTGGAAAAACTTGAAACTGGAGGTGCACTTGCGGATGAAGGAGAGTTTTCAACCAGGCAAATGAAGGAAGTGAAATTGGGAGCAAGAGAAAACTGGCATGTCCATTCAGGAAGGCATGAGAGACAGGACCTTTGAGGGGGCAACAGGGGTTTTGTACATCTGAAGCATGGGTGAATAGAAACCTGTGGAAGCTCTGCTACTCTGGTCCAGGATACTGTTATCTCACCTGTTGACAGTTGCAACAACTTCTCTACTATCCTTTTGCCTCTAGGATGCTCCTCACCAAACCCACATCCCATGTTCTGTTTAATGACTATTCCAAATTACAACTCTGGCCATTTCATTCTCTCCACAAAAGTCCTTCATGCTCTTCTTTGCTAACAGAGCATAACCCAAACCCCATCTTATAAGGTCTTAAATAATTACCCATGTGCCCTTCTTCATCTTTCTGTCTTTGCTTTTGTGTCTCCTGTGGGTCTTCAGGAGGTGAATTTTTCGCCCAGTGACATTCCCTTTGGGAACTCCTATTATAGTTCTTCCTCTAAGATGTTCCAAAGGCAGTTTTATGCTTTTTATCCCTTCTCTTCTTCTCCAAGACGACAGGGAAATCTTTTCCACAACATTCTGGAGCCATCTCCTTCACTCCTCAACAAGAGACTGCACTGTGCTGACCTTGTTTCTTGTTCCCCATCCATCCCACATCTCATTCTGATGCCACTGAAAATGAAGAATCTTGTGCGCAGACTCCAGATCGTGCACAGGCACTAGTATGTCAGAGGGGTGGAATGCATCCTTATTAAATTGATGAACTAGAAGGTGTTCACATCTCTAGCAAGAGATTCTGTGAGGAAAACCTAAGGAATTATTTCTCTCATATAGTGGACAAGGTCATTCAGTTCGAAGGACCAGTGATACAGGCCGTGAGTTAATAATTCTGAGCACCCTTCAGGCTGTTCTTTTTCCTTGTTAGTTAACCTTTCCAAGTCCTTGACACTAACACAATTATATCCATCTAGCCTGAATGATTTCTTCCCTTTAACAGACTGAACACAGCATGGGAAGCCTTGGTTAGACTGTGGATATTGATCTTCTTTACATTGGGCTAAAATAGACTCTATTCTCATTATTCCCCATGCCATGAAGCCAACTGCTAGCAAGTGCAGAATCATTACTCCTGCCATAGATATAGGATGAGATACTGATGATCTCTGGCTATAACATTTTTTTGTCAACCATATAATGCTTAACCTTGTCTCTTTTTCTCCTCCATTTATGTGAACGTTGTACATGCATGCATGTGCTTGCATGTGTGTGCTCATCCATGTACACATGTATGTGTGCACATGGGATCCAAAGACCTCTGTCAGACATCTTCCTCTATCATTCTCTATTGTATTCTTTTATGCAAGGTCTCTCATAGAACTCAGAGCTTGCCATTTCAACCCGTGTCTATCTTTGCTTTGCTCTCTACAGGGAAGACTGACAGACGTGCTTGAGTCTTAAGTACTTTTGAGTACTTAAAATCTGAACTCAAATCCCCATGCTTACAAGGCAAGCACTTAACCCACTGGGGCATCTCTCCATCTACCAGCCTTGTCTTTATATGTATGTCTCGATAATGATGTCTTTATACTACTGCATGCTGGTTTATTTTGTTCAGTCACTGGTATTGAACTCATAGCTAAGCACTATGCGTATGGATGAAGGAAGCATGTATATCATACCTACTGTTTCTGTAGTACGTATAACATCCTTGTGATAGGGACCTGAGACAACACTTCATGATTATGCCTGGGGAGATTTTTAAACAGCAAAATCATGGGTAAAGAATATAAAACATGGAGAGTATGGAACTACCATGGCCATGGAAACGGTACACTATAAGAACTGAAGAGAGAAGATGAAGGTTAGTCTAGTTGTGCTTTAGGTGGGCACACACTCATTATATCACTCCATGTTTTCTGTGTTCTGTTCTGTGCATACGTGCAAATGGTTCACGTGTGTCATGTTTTAGGCTTTCAGTTGTGTTTCAGTAAAGAGAGCAGTTCTCAAACACAGAATCTATAAATCATCAAAATCAGCTAAGTATGCATTTGAAATGTTTTAAATGGACAGAGGAGGGTGAAGGGGCAGAGTTACTGTAGCTGGAGGCTTTTCTGCATCCCTCCCAGTCTCACAGCCACTAGAAAACAATCACCTGACATTCATTGTAATTGTTTGGCTGATGGCTCAGACTTATTACTACTGGCTAGCTATAACATAAATTATCCTGTATCTATTAATCTGTGTATCGCCACATGACCTGTAGCTTCCTGGTAATGCTCTGGGATCTTACTCCTCTAATGGCTGCTGGCATTTCCCTTGACCCTGCCTTCCTTCACCTTGTATCTCTGCTGGGATTTCCCACCTAGCTATATTCAATCCTGCCATAGGCCAAAGCAGCTTTATTCATCAACCAATAAAAGCAACACATATTTGCAGCATACAGAAGGACATCCCACATAAAGTTACCTTCTTATCTATTAAAAAAAACAGACAAAACATGAACAGCGATTTTCCAAGACATGGAGCCCCTGATTACAGAATGTGCTGCTCTCTGAGTGATAAATACCTGCTCAGGTGAGTTCTGTGTTCATTTCAGCTCACTCCTGGAGGATGGTTTCAGAGGACCCTCAGCACTGGTCCAGCAGAGAGCCCAGGCATCTCTGAGGTTTGTGAAGAAGTCATACATCTTAGAGAACAATAATAGTGTGCAAGGCCAATGACTACCAAGGTAGAACTGCACAAAGAGAACCCCAGATCTCCAAAGAGGGTCTCCTGAGTGCTGAGTTGATCATCCTCATGAAGGTGGGAGTCAACTCTGAGACTTGGAGAAGCATCTCTGCAAGGACCTAGGGGATAATCATTATAGCTCAGGAAGGGACAGGAATAGTGTCTTCTCCCTCTGTTTAGACTAGAAAGCTCATTTCATGAAGTGCTGGATGAAGAGTTAAGAAGAAATTACTCTGAGATTATTTCATTTCTAGTCTAAATGCTCATATGAGTCTGATTAATAGTCTAAACAGAACTCCAAATTTCTCGGCTATTTTAAAATAACTATGTTCGGAACAAAGCTCTAAAATATTTACTGGAATACAAAAGCATTCACTATCCTATGTAATAACATTCACATTGTCTAAAATTCAGTAAAAAAAAGTTCCAGACAGGGGAAAAAGATATGATCTATAATGAAAAGCAAAAAGCTTCCCTAAAAATTAACCACAAAATGACACAGAGGATTGAGTGGTGGATTATTTTCAATTATTGAACCTGTGTGTCAAATATTTCAGAGCCTAAAGCAGAAATTGCATATAGCGAAGAAGTTTACAAAAAGATACAAAAGCACTTCTAATGGAAAATGCAGAAGTGTCTGAAGTTAAACGCATAATGCATGAGGTTGGAATGCATTCAGCCTTGCGGAAGGCATCGCTGGTGAGTGTGAAGTCCTATCACTATAAAGAACTCCAAAAGAAACACCGAAGACTAGAAATATGACTAGGGCTTTAGAGCCACCAACTTCAAGCAACCAAATAGATGAGTATTTGGAGTTTCTAAAGAAGTGGGTGAGAAGAAATGTATTGGGGGAAATATTCAAGTCCAACCTGACAGTTCCTGCCTCTAATCCCATCATTGGCCTTGAGTCTGAGTGAAGCTTAGATACGGCAAGATTCTCCTTTCAAACAAATACATAAAACCCCCAATGTCCTGGTTAGTTTTTTGTTGAGTGGATATAAACTAGAGTCGTTTGAGAAGAGGGGATCTCAGTGGAGAAAATACCTCCACTGAACTGGCCAGAGTGTGGGACATTTTCTTGATTAATGATTAATATGGAAGGGCTGAGCCCAGTGGGGATGATGATCTCCTGGGCAAGTGGTCCTAGGTGCTGTGAGAGAGCAAACTGGATGATCCAGAAGGACCAAGCCACTAAGCAGTATTCCTCAAAGGCCACTGCTTCCCTCTGCTCAGTGATATGTGACCTGAGGGTTGCAAACTGACATAAACCCAGATAAACCCTTTTTTCCCCAAGCTGTTTTTGGTCACAGTGTTTTACTACACAATAGTCACTGAGACACTGGTTCCACAATAACAGCAACAAATCCAAACAAAAGCACCCCTCCCCCAATAATGAAGTGAATTGTAACCATAGGGTTTAGGAACACAATGACGTTGACACATAGTTTATATGGACAAACCAAACCAATTGTAAACAATGAAATAATAGAAGCAGTATGGAATTTCTAAAAAGAAAAATAAGTAGAAGTGAAATGTAAGACAACAGGAACGGGAAAATGGAAGTGTGTAAGGTTCATAAATCCTAAGAAAGTGTTCTGACTTGAAGGAATTGTGTGATAGATACATATATCCTGCTAAAATTCAAAGATCCCGTAGCTTATGGACCAACAAAGATGTAGCATGAAACTCTAAAAATACCCAGTCAAGAAGAGGACTGTATATGAGTAAGAAAAGAAAAAGAAAGAAAGAAAGAAATCACATAAATAATTTCCAAAGTGGAAAATTTATATTCATGAATACTAATGAACACTTAATCATGAAAGGCTAAAACATTCTATTGAAAGGGAAAAATGCCAGATTGAATAAAAAATAAGATTGGACTAGATATTGACTAAAGGACACACGTGTTTAATGGGAAGATGAAAGGAGAAGAAATTGACAGGAGGAGGATGAAATACCCTGCGTTAGCATATTCACCACCATTAGATTTCAGCCAAGTGCTCTTTGCAGTCGGCATTATTACAAGGGATAAAGTACGAGTTTTGAATAAAAAGTTGTTGATTTATTAAGAACATGTATCCATTAAAAATAATTCAAGACTGGGGTTAAAGTTAAACTGATAAAATGCTTACCCTGAGAACCCAAGGACCGGAGTTCGAATCCCTGGAATCCATAAATAAGCAGGGTGTGCCTGGTGACCCAGTTGTAATTCCAGTGCATAGGAGGCAGATAAAGGAAATCTCAGGATCAAAGCTAACTAGCCAGACTAGCCAAAATGGCAAGCTCTGAGGTTATCGTACACCCTGCCTTAATATAAGGTAAAGAGCGACTGAGGAAGATGCCTAGTATTAATCTCGGGCCCCATATGCATGTGTGCATAGATACACACATCCGAATACACACACACACACACACACACACACACACTACAAAAGGGCTTCAAAATACATAAAGCAAAAAATAATATAATTGCAACAGAAACAAACATATTAACTGTAATGAGAAATTTCAGCACTTTTCTCTCATTAGTTGATAAATCAGTACACATAAGTGATAAAGATATAGATTAAATCTTTAAACAGCATTTAAGCCAATTGTATCAAATGATAGTTTGAATAGACAATCAATGGCAACAAAATAGTCACACTTTCATGCAAAACTGAAACTTCCTCTGAGATCCTAAAATAACAGACAGAAAAGCTAGAATAAATTGAAAGATTTCAAGTATGACTAAGTTTGTTCTTTGTCTGTATTTTAATTAAATTAGAAATCAATAGCAGAAAGATAAGTACATGAAAATTTCTTAAACATTTGAAGCTAAATAGCCAACTTCTGAGCAATGTCTAGGCCAAGAAAGACATCAAGGGAAAAGTAGAAAACCTTCCCAGTTAAATAGATTTGATCATGAACCCTGTCCCAATCTGGTAGCTCCAATGAGGAGAATTAACCAGTGCGTGGGCTTAGAAGCCATGTAATAGACATCAGTGGATACATCCATTTATAGATGACTAAAATTGTCTCAAACCAAAGAGCTTAATTTTTCCCTCTAGAAACTAAAACAGGTCAGAATAAATGGAGCAGAATAAACAAAATGAAGAGTCAAACAAAACGTCAATCAATAAGATAATTGAGAAATACAAATAAGCCAAAAGCTAATAAAATTCTTTGTGAGGGTGAAACAAAATTGGTAAACCTCTGGCCAGACTGGTGAGAGAAAAATATGACAAATATCAGAAATAAGAATTGATATAATCGTAGACCACATAAATTTTAAAATGATAATTTTATTCCAATAAATTTAACTACCTATATTAGGGCTAATAAATTGAAAAATGATAAAAATAACTCAAGTAGCACTATCCTATCTATCTACCTATCTATCTATCTATCTATCTATCTATCTATCTATCTATCTATCTATCTATCTATCTATCTATCTGGTGTGTGTGTATGTGTGTGTGTGTGTATTATATGTGTGCAGGTTCCTGGGACGGCAAAAGAGTAGGGTGTTGGGTCCCCTGGAGCTGGAGTTACAGCCACTGGGGACTGCCATGTGTGAGAATGGAATTCTGTCCTAACTGTAAGCCATATCTCCAGTGATAGTTTACCTGAAGGTGGACAGTATCAGCATGTGGAAAAAAACAAAGAAGAGACAGCGAGTCAGGCACCGGGGTACCTTTCTCTTATTCTTGTGTCACACTCCTGCCACCACAGCTAGGACTGCCTTCACCCTCACACCTCCCCTGCTATAATAGACGACAGACCTTAGACAGTGAGTCCAAATAAGCTCTCTCTGCCCTCGCACTATGATTCTAAATAACCCCTCCTACCTTTAAAACATGGGCCCAAAGAAACCTGTCCTACCTTAAGCCACGAGCCAAACAAACCTTTTCTATTTTAAGTTGGTTTTGTTTGGCAGTTTGTTACAGTAGTGGAAAAAGAGATATACAAACCTGAAATGATAGTTCAAGACATTGATTCTGATAATTTATGTTTTAAAAGAACATGACCTGGTGACATTTTACCTACAAATCTAAGATGGAATTAACATTTGAATGCCAATCAATGCAATTCACTGCATTGACAGTTTTAAACTGAAGGCATATTACTGTATTGACAAACTAAGAAAAAGCATCCAGCTGCATCCATGCTCCATTCTGGGAATTCTCTTAGAAAATTAAAAATTAATTGAATTAAAATAAATGGCATTGGTACGAAAGCTACTGTTAACACCACACTCAGTGGTGAAGGCAATCTCTATGAAGTGTAAGGGTAATATACTAACCAACAGTTACGAAGCTTACAGCTGATGTCATACTGCATGCATGGCCCTGACACAGTGCTGGAAACAAGTCAAGGATCCCAGTCACTTTGTTTGAAAGGCAGTAGCAGTGGGAAGTAGAGTGTTGTCTCTTCTGATTGGCTGGGTTGGCTGGGGTGTTTTAAACTGTTCTGGCTTCCTGACAGTAATCCTATACCCCTCAGAGGCCAGGCCAAAGTCACCAGTGCAAGCCCTGGGTTTATTTGGTTGTTTCTCTTTTCTGCTCAGTCAGGTTTTCTTTCATGTATTTGTAGTCTGTGTTGTTAGTGTAAACCCATTTATGACTGTTGTGTAATTGTTTCGACAATTCCTCTTTGCTTGTAATAGGTTTCTTTATTAGAAAGCTTATTTATTTTTATTTTTTTCTACTTGTTTGGTTTTTCAAAACAGGGTTTGTCTGTAGTTTTTGGAGCCTGTCCTGGAACTCACTCTGTAGACCAGGCTGGCCTCAAACTCACAGAGATCCGCCTGCCTCTGCCTCCCGAGTGCTGGGATTAAAGACATGTGTCAGACACCACCACCCGGCCTGGAAAGTTTATTTTATCAGTTATTAATGCAACTACTTCTACTTTAAAAATTGTGCTCTATCTTTTTACTGTGAATCTGTCTGTGTAAGAATTTATGGTAAATTAGTTGAAGCTACATATCATCAAGCTGTTTATTTTTAATACATTCTGAAAAGTCTGTCCTTTAGTTGGTGTAGTCTGACTTTTAAGATTAATTACCAAGTTGTGTGTCCTCAGGTCTGGCATTGTTATTTCCTTTATTTTTTCTTGATTGTAATTCTTCTGTTTCTCTCTTCTTCCTATGGAATGCTTGAGCTATTTTTAGGAGTTCTTATTGACTTATTCCTAGTGTTTAAAGGTAGAGTCTTATGCAGTTTTCATAATGGTAATTCTGGATATGACATCAAACAGAGTAGTGATGGTGACAGTCTACCGCCTGTTACATTTTTCTAGGTTGTAGAAATCTCACTTTTATTGAGGTTATTTTATCTCTTCTACTTTTGAATCACAGTGTTGGGGGCTGAGATTGTGGGATCACTTTTTCAGTCCTTTCTTGAGAAGATATTTCTAACACTCACAAAGGGCAGTGGTTTCCACCATTGTATTTAAGGTTTTCCCATCTCTCCTTCCTCCCTGTCCATGCTTCCTTCCTGTCCCCCTTCCTTCCTGTCCCCCTTCCTCCCTATTTCTCCTTCCTTCCTGTCCCAGTTTCCTTCCTGATGTAATTTCTTTTCTGACTTTTTTCTTTATGGAAGAGCTTGTTTCAGCTAATCTTCAAGAGTTAAGTCTTCTACCAGTTCTTTCAGTTTTTCTTTATCTGAGAATCTTCACCCTTCCACTTTGTTTCTGAAGGACAATCTCTTTAGACATAGGACTTTGGTTAACACCTCCCCTCCCTCCCTCCCTCCCTCCCTCCCTCCTTTTTTCTTTCTTTCTTTCTTTCTTTCTTTCTTTCTTTCTTTCTTTCTTTCTTTCTTTCTTTCTTTCTTTCTTTTTATAATATCTGAAAAATATGGTAGTCTTTTCTTCTTGCCTCCAGAGTTTCAGATGATAAACCTAATATCTTTCAACCTCTTTAATGTTGACATTGTATCTTTTACTCACTTCAGTGTTCAGAAGTTTAATTGTGATGTAACTTGGCCTGTGTTTATTTGTGTTTGGTCATTTTGTATAAATTTGACTTTCTCAAATTTGAGGGAATTTCTTCTATATTCTATTCTATATATAAAAGCCATTTTATATTCTAATACTCTTTCCACGCTGTTCTCTTTCTCTGATTCAATGGAATTAAGATTATAAAACTCTTTGAGTTTTCCAATTTCTCTCAGATCCCCATGGCTGTTAGATACTATGCAGTCAACTTTCTGTTGTTTAGATTGTGTTACTTCTGTTGTTACGTCCTCAGGAATTCTATTTAAAAGCAGAATTGCAATCAGTGTAATTCACTCTATTGACATCTGTATTAAGCCTTTACATTTTTCAAATTTTAGGTTTTGTGTTTTTAGTTTAGAATTTTTAAAGATTTGTTTTATTTTTATTTCTCTCTCTGATGTGTGTGTCTATCTGTCTGTCTATCTGTCTGTCTGTGTGGGTAGCTGCACATGAATACAGGTGCTTATGAGACAAAAAAAAAGGGACATCAGATGCCCTGGGACTATAGTGACACCAGCATTGTCCTCTTTTTTGAATTGTTGCTGCCTTTTAATCCACAGCTGTTGGAATCATCACAACTCCATCACTATCAGTAGCTTTAGTTCACAAGGGCCTCAGCTTGAGGGAATTCTGTTCCCTCAGGCACCAGCTCTTTCAACACTCTGAAGGGAACTTAACTAAATCTCTGTCCCTCTAAAGAACTCAAGACTCAAGGTCTGAGGTGGGATTCTGCTCCTCAGAGAGGCCCGGAGAGCAAGTTGCTCACCTCTCCTTCTTGAGTCTCTCCAGAAGGCCCGTGTGCATCTCCTCACCACTCCTCTACCTGGCTCCTCCCTACCACTTCTTGTCAGCTAGCTGCTGACTCAGCCTCCTGACCTCAGGTGAATTTTACTTAATCAAACACATCTTTGCATCATTAAACAAATGTTCTAGAGCATAAGCAAAAGTAACAGACCTCAAAATAATATTCTGTACACACCAGGCCTGAGTATTGGGATCTAAACTCAGCTCTTCTGCAAGAGCAGAAGTCTCTGAATCGCTGAGACAGAGCTGCAGTTGGGAATTTTCATCTGGTGATGTTCATGACTTCTATGCCAATGCTTTGTTTTTGTCATTTGTTTCAAGAGAGTATTTATCACTACAGCACGTTAAAGATGATGGTTGTTTTAGTATTTGGATTGCTATAGAACGGTACCATGTGCTGGCTAGTTTCAGAGATCACTTTTATCATGATTCTGGAGGCTGTTTTTCATAGGTCTGAACTGTCTTGTCCTGGCTAGTATGTGGCTTTTTTTCTTGCTTTGCTCTCACAGGTAGAGAGCAGTATCAACTGGGTGTTCGTGTAAGAATACAACAAGCAGATCAAGGCTCTCATCTAATGATACTTTTTAGCCTTAACTACTTTCCCAAAGGCTGCATTTGAAATGTAATGACACTGGGGGTAAGATTATCACTCCCAAAATTTTGATGGACACAGTTCAGTTCATAGTTCTCATTAAGAACCTATAGTAGGCAATGCCAGTGCATGATGCATTCTCCTGTGGGTGTCAATAATTAGCTTTTCAAGTTGTCATATTCCTTGTATTACACTGTTTTTCTCATTGACTCCTATTTAGAATTTAAAATTTTTACTTGTAGTTATTCTATGTTTTATGTGAGTGCAAGTGTACACGTATGTGGGGTGGTATGCCTGTGTATGCATGTACGTATAAAGACCAGGTGTCAAATTCTGGTGTCATTCCTCAAGAACCCTGAGGCTTACTGAGTAGGCTAGACAGGCGAGTGATCCCCAGGATTCTACTTGTCTCCCTCTCCCCAGCACTGAGACTGTAAGTATATACCATAGGTGGGTTCTGGGGCTCAAACTCAGGTCCTTACGTATGTACCAATAGAACTATACTAACTGAACCATCTCCCTAAGCCCATGGTTAGGTTTTTCACGGTGGTTTTAGTTTTCTTTGGGTCACTGTTCCAATGATAGTTTAATTTTAGATTCTGTGCCGTGTTGACTTCGATCAGCTTAAACTAACTGATGACACACCCTTGTTCTTATTATTACCACTTGTTTGGCAGAGATGATTTTTCTAGCCGAGATCAAAAGGTTTCTCTCCCACGAGGAAGGTTCAGGTAGGACTTCCTACTTGATGCCCTTGTCCTGCCTTCTTCCCAGGCTACCGTAGCTATGTTTTAGGGTCTGGTTTTGTTGTTCACTTCTTCCCACTTGTCCCACTCAGACACATTTCATATTCTTTTCTTGCCCCTTGGTCCAACACCCTGAACATGGTAAACTCTTCATCAATACTGGTCTTGAATAACTTCTTCATTCATCCAGGGTATTGGTAAGGCCGGCTGCATTTTTACCATCCTCTGACATACAGCGTTGTTTAAATGACCATGTATACAGTGAGCCTTTCAATGACTTTAGATATAAAATATGTATTTTGATTTTTCCCCCCTTGGAGAGGTGCCTGCTTTTATGGAAATGGAAATGGTTTTGGTATAATTTCCTGTTCTGTTGTGATTTTTTTTTGCGTGTGTTTTTTTTCCCCTCTTGCACACAGCAAGAAAAGTACTTCTTCCTTTTCTCGGACTTTTGCAAAAAGTCTTCTAAAGGATTTGAGAAAGAAGCACAGGCTTTTATATTGCAAAACAGGCCTTTGGTATGAGAAGACTCCATAAATGGGTAACTGTTTTATCTCTTGTCACAGAGTCTGGCTCTGAAGCAAATGTTCCTTAATTACGGTTGATAGGGCTGTATAATATGAGAACTGGAGGAGACATTAGAGAACAGCTCGTCCAAAGCCTCTTACGTTACCCATGCAGAAAATGGGACTTATTTAAAGTAATGGTTTGTCTAAAATCACAAAGAAGCCAGCAGTAAGTGGCAAGCGTGGCACAGCAGTTAAGCTGCACCTTTGATTCCAAGAGCCTTGAGTTAAAATCCTAATACTACCATTTACTGCCTTTATTATCTACGACTAGACTACAATTCCTTACTTCATCTCCTTCATTTTTTAAGATTTATTTTATTTAGGGATGTGTGTGTGTGTGCTTGTGTGTGTGCCATGAGTATGTGGGAGAATCAGATGAGCTATAGACACCCAAGGTAGGTGCTGGGAACTTAACTCTCACCGCCTGGGAGAGTGCCAAGTGGTCTTATGCTATAAGCCATCTTTTCATCCTCGCTGTGCCTGTTTCTTAAGTGGTGTGGAGAATCAACATGATAAGATTATCCACGGTAATAATTAGAGGGTTCCCCCACCATACCTGGGTCTATTCAACTTAGCCCAGATGGCTTCGGGCTCTATTATACAAACAAATTATACTTCTTTTATTAGGTCCAGGTTCTAGTTCTACCTATGAATTCTTCACACATCTGTCCAGTGTCTTATATATACAGAAGCACTATAGATCTAAGATGGCTGATAAGTCCTCTTTGCCATCAGTCAGCTTGTGATCTTGTGGGGGAGGGACCCCATAAGTAAGAGGATCAGCAGAGAGACGTGGAAGATGGTGGCAGGTATTTCTCTGTAAAAGATCATTTTATTTCATCTGTCACAATAATATGTCTGAGCTTACATGCATGGGTCATTAGTAGCAAATGACTCTAAGCGCTGATAATTTTCAGAAATTAAGATTTGTACTGCATTAAACACCTCTCTTGACCTGTCCCTGGTACTAAGAGGAGATCAGAGGTCGAGAAGTCAGAGAATCTCTCCCTTTGGGGGCATTTGTATCTGTTTAGGCTTAATACGCAAGTAGAAGTTTGCTAGTAAATTAAGTCACAGTAAAGTGGCTTAATGTTCATTCAAAGTGAACCTGATGTAATGTTCCTGGGGCCGGATGTGGACAATCCAGTGTTAAGAGCAAGTTCTAATTAAAGAATGATTTGCTTAGGAACACTAAGTGTGTGTCATAGGGAGAAGGGGGACATTGGGGGGGGCTTAGAGAATGCAGGAGTGATGTAGATGCAGTGTTGATGTATGTAGATGCAGTGTTGATGTGTGTAATACTCAAAAATATTTCTAAAAGCGTTGTAACATTTACAAAGAGAGAAATGGAATGATGTGGGAAATGGTGATATGGGGTCAATTTTTATTTATTATTTCAAGATGGTAGCTGGGAAAGCAGTCAAGGGGGTGGGCAAGCATTAGGAAGATCAAGAATACACTTGATCTTCTTGTGTATGAAGATCATACACAATGATGGCAATGATCTTTTTAATAGGAAGCAGGTGTCAGGGACAGCCTGTGATTTGACTTGCTGGAGCATGAGCTGAAGGAGGGACAAGAGGAGGAAAGAGACCGACTTTGGGGATGAAATAATTTGGCTATGACTAGGATGCTGAAGATGATGGGGCTGTTACGTCACACCACAGGAACCAGAACAGAGGCTGAAAGACGGAGGATTGTGAGAGTAAATTTTCAGCATTACCACCGTCAACTCTCTCCTTGTCCGTCCTTTCATTTAAAGGCAGTGCCAAGTTTTGGTTGCCACAATAGCCTTTAAGCAGAGAATACTTATAAAACCATCTTTGACAGGTGTGATGTGTAGCGTGTGCACTACGGGACGGTTGATGAGCCAGGTAAGGGGCTGGAGATTTAAACATATACACACACAGACAGAGACACGGGGACATGTGTCATCCTTGAACCAAGAGTGCCAACTTTATTATGCTCTAGGGAAGCTTATATAGGGATCCTTAACTGAGAGCAATGCCTCAGCTCTTGGGATTTTTCAGCTGTAAAACCCACCAGGAACCAATCCCCTACCATCAGGAACTCATGAGGGTCTCGTGCTCAGAGCAGCTGCAGGCACAGGAAAACAAGCTGTTTACTCCGTTCACTCCAGCAGGCAAAAGCGTCTGAGGCAGGCAAAGAGAGTCAAGGTGCCAGGGGTCTGCAGCCCCCATCAGTCATGGGTGCAGAATAAGGAAGGGAGCCTACTCTGGCTGTGTCTCTGAAGATCATCATGGTGAGTACCTTGCTGTGTCCTCATGTTGACTGATAGCAATGTTGACCTGCCTGCTACAGTCCTGTCTTCACGCTGAATAATGACATCCTCTGTCATTTTCAAGAAGAGAAATGTCTAGGACATTCCTCAGTCTGTGAAATATTTCCCCCTCAAGTTCTCTGGAGCAGCCTGGGTGGAAAATGAAGAGTCTTTGTGTTGGCCTTTAGCTAGCTTTGCCTGAAGTTTGGGCTTGAGACAGCCTTTAAAGAATGAAAATAGAGGAGCTGTGTTTTAGAGATTAACTGTTTCTGGACTTTATTTGCATAAGCAAATTAATGAGCTGGAAAGTCTCATTTTTACAAGTGCTACATCCTAAAGACACTACAGGGACAGATGCTTCAGTGTTATTGATGTTTGTTCAAGCTCATGGAATGCCAAAGAAGCTTCTCAATTTAAAACATGTCTCCTAACTGTTGGCAGCAGCATTTCATTCTCAACAGAGGAGACGACAACGAAGGATGTCTGTCTTTAATTCTGTTTATTTTGGGTTTTCAAACATGCATGTTTAACCCAAGTTCCAGTAAGGCAGATTGTCTTGTGAAATATGAGTTTCTAAAATTGATGAATTAAAACTTAATGTATCTCCCCCTACCCCGAACAGCCTTTCGGATTTCCCTCACCTTCCTTCTGTTTTCTCCCTATGCCTTCCTCCTCCTCTTCCATTCCCCTTTCTTTTCTTAAATGTTTATTCAGCTCCTGTAAAATGTCAGTCATCATTTGTGACCAAATTTACAAGGATGAGAAATACAAGTTCTATTCCTCAGGATTCACAAGCTAGTAGAGAAAATGTGTTCATAAAACCCAAGTAAAGAATTACTACACAGCATGGTCAAGAGCTGTTTCCATCATGCTGGGAAGATAACTCAACAGGTGAGAGCACTTGCTTCACAGGTGTGAGGACCTGAGTTTGAATACCCAGGACCCATGTAAAGCTGGGTGTGGCCGTACACACATGTAAAATTAGTGCTGTTGGGATAGGGACAGGAGGATTGTGAGGCTTGTTGGTTCTCAGCCTATCTCCATGTTCACCGAGGGATACTGTATCGATGGATGAGATATGAAAGAGAGTAGGACTTCTGTCACCCTCCTGTGGCATCTTCATATGTGGATGCCCCCCCCACACACACGCTCACACTCTCTCACACACACATACACATACACACTCAAACACAGACTTATGAACACAAAGACAGACATACCACATACAGACACATAGACATACAGATACACACAGAGAGATATGCAGACATACACACATGCATATACACAGACATACATAGATGCACACACACAAACACATACAGACACATAAACTCTTTCTCTCTCCCTCATATACACATAAACATATACAAATTTTGCTCTAGGCTACATGAGTTACCCTGTATGACTAGAGGCAGGTGACACACCTCTTTAAATTGCCTTTGAATAACTTTAGAATTCCAGAGCAGAATATCTCATCCTCTGGCAAGCATTTGATAGAAACAAGCTTCCTGAAGATGATCCAAATGACCATTCTCACACAAACCATAGTTAACTGGTTCTGATAATTCAGAAGAACCACTAATGCATGACCAGTTCATCATGGCTTACTTTTAAATAGCTATGCGACATCTATGCTCCAGTGTGCAGTGCCATCCTGGAACTCCAAGCTCTTCAAATCAAGTTACAATAGACTGGCCAGGTCTCCTCCCCAGGAATTGCATTTCTATGGGAACACAGAGACTAGACTTCCAGAAGGACTTCCAAATCCAGGTTCAGATCAGCTACATTGAGAGCAAACTCATGACTAAGAAGGTCTTCCCGGGAGTATCTTTCATGTTGAATTTGGAGCACAAGCCAATACATTTGCACTCATTCAGAAACTACATTTCACATCACACTTAATCATCAGATCACTCAGTTTGCAAGCGTAGGAAGAAGGTAGGTTTTCTCCATCTTACTGAAGTGTTCCTAGGTGTGGGGTGATCCAGTGTTCCAGATAATGAAGCTAGTGAGGAACCAAGTGTGGGTATGCAGGAGTCACGATCTTCTCCATTCCAGTTCTGTCACAGTCCAGACCTACATATGGTAGAGGAGAGTGGCATCTGAGGAGGATGATATTTGTAAGTCACTATGACAAGCATTTGTCAGAACATTGAGTGTGGATGAGTGATAAGTGCCAAAGAAACGTACCTTTCTGGTTATGAGAGAGTTGTATACTCTAGCAGTCCACAAACAAAACTCCCACAATGCTGTGGAAACCATCCATTTGTGCACTCAAACAATGTATTTTAAAAATCCCAGGGTACACAAGAAGCCTTGAAGGCACTGGGAAATAGCAGTGAACAAAACAAATAAAATCTGCTCTCATCAGGCAATAGTCCAGGATTGGGAGTCAGGGAACAAATAAGTTTCAGTGAAACATAGTAATAGGCAAGATGAGTTCTATAGAGCCCTGTTGTTGGTGGAGACTGCACGTTCTTTCCCAGCTGCTTAGACCCAAAATAATCACTCAGAAACTATATTATTTGCAATACTGTTTGGTCAGTAGCTTAAGCGTTTTTCTAGCAAGCTCTTATATTCTAAACTAACCTATCTCCATTAATCTGTGTATCACCACAAGGTCGTGGCCTACTGGCAAAGTTTCAGCAGGCTCTGGCGGAGGCATCTGTCTCCTGTTGGCAGCTACATGGCTTTTCCTTGACTCCACCTACTCTCTCCTCATCTATCTGCTTGGAACCCCTGCTTTGCCTTATTCTGCTAAACCACTGGCAGGAACAGCTTTATTCATAAACCAATAAGTGCAACACATAGACAGAAGGGCTTCCCACATCATTTCCCCTTTCTGTTTAAAAAGGGAGGTTTTAACTTTAACATAGTAAAATTACATATAACAAAACAGGTATCAAGCAAGAATTACAGTTACAATATTTATATCTACTTTGTCTTTTATCATAACTAAGGAAAACTATAATTATAACTATTCTTCAACTCCATCAAAGATTCCAGAGGGATATAATACTACCTAAGTAAACAGGAAGTTCATTGTAAACAACTTCCAAAACTCTAGAATTGACAGAGACATCTTGTTGCCTGGACAGTCACCCAAAGTTCTTCTGTAACATTGTGGGCACCTATCTTCAACCTACTGGCCCAAAGTATCCAGCAGACTTTTTCCATGAAGCAGGAAATTTCAAAGACAGTTTCACCTATATTCGTAGTTTGTCAGTCACTTTCTTCTGTGTCCTGCAGAATGTTTGGTAGACTCTTTCATGAAGCAGGAACCCTGAAGGTCTGTCTCACATTTTTTTTAAATTTTATTTTTTTAAAGAAAACAAACTATCTTTTTTATTATATATACCAATTCAAGTTCCTACCCCTTCCCTCCTTTCATTCCTTCCATATACCCTCCCAACCCACCCCCATCTACTCCTCAGAGAGGGTAAGGAACATTGATTTGGGGAAGGTCCAAGACCCTCCCTACTATATCTAGGCTGAGCAAAGTGTCCATCTAAAGAGAATAGATTCCCAAAAAGCCGGTATATGAAGTAGGGATAAATCCTGCTGCCACTGCCAGTGTCCACTCAGTCTGCCCCAGCCATGCAACTGTCAACCACATTCAAAGGGACTAGTTTGGACCTATGCTTGTTTCTTCCCAGTCTGACCGGTGTTGGTGAGCTCCCATTAACTCAGGTATAATGTTTCAGTGGGTGTTCCCATCCTGACCTCTTTACTCATATTCTTATTCCTCTTCAACTGGACTTTGGGAGTTCAGTCCAGTACTCTGATATGGGTCTCTAAATGGGGTACAGAACTAAACAGAGAATTCTTAACAGAAGAATTTTAAATGGCCAGAAGACACTTAAGGAAATGCTCAACATCCTTAGCCATCAGGGAAATGCAAATCAAATCAATTCTTAGATACTATCTCACACCTGTCAGAATGGCTAAGATCAAAAACACCAATGATAGCTTATGCTAGAGAGGATGTGGAGTAAGGGGAACACTCATCCATTGCTATTTGGAATGCAAATGTGTACAACCACTTTGGAAATCAGTATGGTGATTTCTCAAAAAATTGGGAATCAACCTACCTCAGGATTCAGCAATATCACTCTTGGGCATATACCGGAAAGATGCTCAATCATACTACAAAGACATTTGTTCAGCTATGTTCTCAGCAGCATTATTTGTAATAGCCAGAACCTGGAAACAACATAGATGCCCCTCAACTGAAGAATGAATAAAGAAAATGTGGCACATTTACACATTAGAGTACTACTCAGCCAGAGGTAAAAAAATAATGACATACTGATTTTTGCATGAAAATGAATGGAACTAGAAAATACTATCCTGAGTGAGGTAACCCAGATACAAAAAGATGAATATGGTATGTACTCACTCATAAGTGGATACTAGCTATAAACCAAGGATATTGAGCCTATAGTTTATAATCCTAGAGAAGCTAAGTAATAAGGTGAACCCTAAGAAAAACATATATAGACCCATCTGGAAAGTTGAAATAGACAAGATCACCTGGCAAAATTGGGAGTGTGGGGGTGAAGGAAGAAGGGAGGGTGGAAGGGGATGAGGAGGGGAGAAGGGGAGGCATGAGGAGAACATGAGGGAACAGAATAGTTGAGATGGAGGAAGGACAGAGATGAGAGCAAGGAAAGAGATACCTTGATTGAGGGAGCCGTTATGGAGTTAGCAAGAAACCTGGCTCTAGAGAAACCCTCAGGAATCCACAAGGATGACCCCAGCTAGGTCCCTAAAGTAATAGAGGAGAGGGGGCCCAAACTTGCTTTGCCCTGTAGTCAGACTAATTAATATCTTAAATATCACAAAAGAGCCTTCATCCAGTAACTGATGGAAACAGAGTCAGAGACCCACGTCGGAGCACTGGACTGAGCTCCCAAAATCTAGCTGAAGAGTGGGAGGAATGGGAATATGAGCAAAGATGTCAAGACCGTGATGGGGACACCAACTAAAACAGTCTACCTGAGCTAATGGGAGCTCACCAACACAAACCAGACTGGGAAGGAGCAAGCATAGGACCAGACTAGTTCCTCTGAATGTGGTTGACACTGTCTCACCTTCTTTAGTCAGCTTCAGCAGTCATTTTTCCGTGGGTACTGTAAGTCCAGGCAAGCAGCTCAGACAAGAGCAATTTCTTGCCCAAATGGCTAACAAACTCCATAAGAAGCCTCTTTGATGCCCATCATCATCCTTGTTGCTGCCAGGAGCAGATGTGTCTCATTGTCATGAAAAGTCCTAATTTCTTAAATATTTTAAAAGCCATATTCTGAAAAATTTGAAGAATATCTGTTTAACTGAAATATATCTTTATATATCTAGAAAACCTAACTAACATTACTACAAGCTTGACCAGTATAGATGACTATCTATTAACCTATATTTTTAAATTATACATTACATTTTTAAATGAGCTGCACAAATACAATACCTAAATCAAGAGCAGAAATACATTTAACAAAATTGATCTTAAATTTGTATCAATAAAGATCCATACTAATGCAAAGTATCAATCTCTATAGCATATCCCTCTTTAAATGTAAACAAACATTTATAAACAATATTTAGGAATTTGGATGTAGTTCTCTCCAAACTGCTTCCTGTTTTTGTTAGGTGAAATAATTGAAAGGGGTGTTCATAGCAACCTTTCAGGGATTCTTGGTCCTGTCTGGAAGGAATCCACAGGTTCTCATCCTCTGTGGAAACAAAAGAAGAACCTCTTTTCCAAAGCAACAAATACTTGAACCCAAATTTTGAAGTGAAGATATCTTTAAAATATAAATGTGGAATTAGCTTAGCAGCCCGTACAATAAAATGTCTCTCTGTACTTAGCTCCTTCACAGACAAAAAATTCCAATAAAACACAATAATACACATAATCCAGACTCTTTGTGTATATTCCATCTTTATGTGGCTTATTTTTCTTACTCTATTATTTTTCTACAAGTTTACTTTGTCTCTTTAAAGACTTTGTCTTATTTTTTATAATCATTTTCTTCTTTTTATAACTGTCTATACTCTTTTTCTTCTCTCTCTCAATCCTATGTACATTTTAATTCAGATGTCTTTTCCATTTGAATTTGTCTTTATTGCACGCGTATCTGTAATTATTTTTTGATGAGGACCACTTCTTAAAATGTAAAGCAGCATAGCTAGGACTAAGGCTGCTTTGTATTTTGGTTCCACCCAATCCAACATGGCAGAGGCATGTTCATTGCCTCGGAGACTGCCAGGTGGGAACCGTCCTCACTACCTCAATTCTGGGAATCACTGGGCAGTATATAAACCCTTTTTATCTGTGTAATAGCTAAACCTTCCACACAGCACACTGCACAGCCTAGAAATTTCTCTGTGTATGGCAATGGGAGTCCTCTATGCTCTCCTGCCTATGTACTCCTAGCAGACCTGATCCACTGCCTGCCCACGTGGACCATGCTGATCTAGGGGCATGGTCTCAGCTACTTTCCTCCTAATCCTGAGTGGGCACAAAAGCATCTGAACCTGAAGAGGGTAGTGGACATGTGCTCCAAATGTTTCAGACCACGTTGGCACGCCATTCTGTTAGCAAAGGCTGATTGTTCATTCCGGACACGTAGACCTGAAATAATCACTCAGAAACTCAGTTATTTGCAATATTGTTTGGTCAATAGCTTAAACATATTTATGGCTAGCTCTTATAGCCTAAACTAGCCCATCTCCATTAATTTGTGCATCATCACGAGGTTGTGGCCTACTGGCAAAGTTTTAGTGGACTCCGATAGATGTGCCTGTCTCCTTTGGGTGGCTACATGGCTACTCTCTTCTCCTCTATCTCCTTGGAACTACCTCCTTGCCCTATTCTGCTAAGCCACTGGCTGATAGAGCTTTCTTCATTAACCAATAAAAGCAACACATAGACGGAAGGACTCCCCACACCACCCTGTCGATGATAAGGGAGACTTTGGGGTTTACTCAGAGGGGATAGAACTGATGTGAGAGCTATTATATTTTAAGAGACTCTTGTGATTTCTACATTGAGATGATGCAAAAGGAGCATGTGGTGATGCTGGGATTTGTGGCCAGTTCACTGAGCTGCTGGGGGTGTATTATGGGAAGTCCTTCTTTATATGTGTTGCTTTTATTGATTAATAAATAATGAAGCTTCTTTGGCCTGTGATAGGGCAGAATAGAGCCAGGTGGGAAAAACTAAACTGAATTCTGGGAGAAATAAGGCAGAGTCAGTGAGATGCCACGTAGCTGCCAGAGGAGAAAGACGTGATCCACCAGCCTAAACCTTGCTGGTAGGTCGTGAGCCTCGTGGTAAAACATAAAATAAGGGAAATAGGTTAATTAAAGTTGTAAGAGCTAGCCAATAAGAAGCTAGAGCTAATAGGCCAAGCAGTGATTTAATTAATACAGTGTCTGTGTGGTTATTTTGAGTCTGAGCAACCGGAAATGAATGAACAACCTCCGCTAATGGAGGGAGGGGAGTAAGGCATGCTGCAATGGGTAGGAATACTTATGGATGAGATCAGAGTATGAAGCCTACCACAGAGTTCCAATTTTTTGTCTAGAAAGTTCCATACGTCTTGTGTTTCCTGTTGGTCTTTGGTTGTTTTCTCCTCTTTGATATCTCACTATGCTGATGATCTGAACTGCATAGAGGGATCCAGACTTCTGAATAAAAACAAAAGCAAAAACAAAAACAAACAAACAAAACAAAACAAAAAATACCAGCATGTCCCTAGAACGGTTCAGGCTTTTGAACACTCTTGTTTGTGGGACCATTAGACGAACTAGTGACTGGCTAAGTTCCCAGAGACATTCTGAGACATAGACATGAAAGAAATATAATGGCAAACACATGGTGCAAATTAGTGGTTCTTGCATCCCTCATCATGTTGTCCTCAGTTCCGTAATGATGCTTCAGTAGCCTAGGCTGCCCTTAAACCCATAGTCCTTCTATTAAGCCTTCAGAGCGTTGTGATTATACAAGTGTGTCTCTGCATCCATCTTCCAACCCTTCTTTCATAGTGTGTCTCCTACATGTCTTTCTTCTGCCATGGAAGTCTAGGTCTTGATTGTGCACTAAGGAGACATTGAAATAACTTTAGCTGGGAATTACTTGTCTCCTTTCTATATTTTTCTTTGATAACTTCATATAATATGTTTACATCCTCTCTAACCTCCTACCTCCCAACTATTCCTAGATCCAGCTCCCTTTTATTAACATCTAACAGTGTCTTCTGCTTCTAAAACTCATCAAGTCCAATTTATTCTGTCCAAATATTTTCAGATGCGTGTTCTTCACTGGAGTGTGATTTATGTGCTACAGGCGACACCCTTAAAGGAAACCATCCTGACGTTCTCTTTCCCAGCATAGCTCCTCAGCTAGGGGTGGGACTTTGTGCTCAACTACATTTAATTTTTGTTTTTGAATTTCATGTTCTCTACCCAAGCCCTACATTTTAAGTTCTCAGTTGAGGATTGTCTCACTTCCTTGGGAAATCTCCCATCTTTTCTAGTTTTATTTCTTCTGGTTCCAATAGAAAACTCATATTTCTATAACTTATGGTCATTGATCATATCCCATGCCTTCCTATTTCTATCATTCATATTAGTCTGTTCTACTTGAAATAATCTCTTTGTTTCCTCTAATGTTTGATGGGGACTAAAGTGATAGCTTAGTAGTTAAAAGCGCTCTGCTATACCAGAAAACCACAGTTTAGATTCCTGCTGTCACATTAGATGATTCAGTTTTCTTGGCGACCCTAACACCGAAGATCTGATGCTCTTTCTTCTTTCTTATGTGGGCACCCACACATGATGCATGCATTCATACAAACATCCACATAAATAAAATAAAACTAGATTTAAAACCCCTCTCCAATCTTTCCTAATGACTTCTCCGATATTCCCACCTGTCTTAAGTTCACATTCAAAGAACAACTGAAAGTTTATGATGCATGATTGTCACCTGCTTCTTTGTAAGATCATGTCTTACTTCACAACAAACAGATCCATCTTCAGGCCTGAGGCTGTACATGAATCATTTGGGAGGTGAAACTGGTAGGATCTTATAATTCACTGGGTGATCATGGATAAATGACCTCATATCTCAGAGCCCTGTTTTCCAAGTTTTAAAAGAATTCTAATAGTAGTGAGTTTGGTCCAAGAGTTCGAAACATGAAGTGCCTGTCCAGACTTGTCATAGATGTCAATGGTCAATAAATTCCAGATAGATTTAGCTATTACTCTTGTTCTCATCAGATAACCGTTTCTTTCCATTGAAGTGAACTTCGGCTTCTGCCTTTGTGCTGGGATCAGCATGTCATTGCTAGGTTGAGGGATGGGACTAGGAGGTGTTTTTCAAGGGACTTACAAAAGCAATGTTATTCCCCCTTCCTGTACAAACTAACAGTTTTCCAGTGTTTTGTGACAATTTCAGTGTCACAATTCTTTTAAATCATATAAAGATGGAATTAAAAGCATCAGGCAGTCATTGAAGTGATAAATTTTAAGCTACAACACCAAAAGAGCATTTAGAGAAACATATATCCCATAAGGCTCCTCCCAGATCTCATTTATGTCTCATTTATGGCCTAATTTTGTGGCTTCGGTAGGGAAGAAATGCTCACCCCAGCCTCATGACTGCACTTGAGTTTGCTTAACTAGTCTCCATTGCTCTAAAACCTTTTTCTGTTGAAATCAGATTTCCGTCTTTTAAACAGCCAGGAGGCCCATGAAATTTCTTCTTCTCCCTTGCATATCCGCATGCCAAGGCACCTTCATGTTCAAGCACTAGCCTACATTTAGAGAATCAAAATTCCTTTCTCACAGTGTCTCTGTAGAGGGCACCCATCTTTGAGTTCAAAGCAGTGGGAACTGCTGACACCGAGGCCACAAAAAAAGAAAAAGAAAAAGAAAAAAATTTACACATGGTAAATGCTATTGATTTCCCTGGTCTGGAGATTAATTTAGAAAAAAGAATCTGTTATTAGTATGAAGGTGATGGGCGATGATGGAGAAAGGAAGGGGAGGAATCGATACCTGAGAGCCGCCATTAATGTACTACAGTCCCTATCATTTTGACAGGTTTACAATCAAATACTATCGATTTCTCATCAGCTCTCTCATCTGGCTTCAGAGGTGAGGCTTCGGGGTTTGGGGAAATAAACGACTTTCTAACAGACGTTTGCAGTCTGTCATTTGCTCCCAGGAATTGAAGCCTGAGATTTGCTGAGTAAGCCTTCAGCCTCACTCCTGGGTCTGTTCACTGTAGCTTTGGCCTGTTGGGGTTGGCAGGGAATTAGGAGGAGGGAGTTGACTCTTGTGGGAAAAATGGCATTGCTTCAGGAACGGGACCTTCTCTGAGGTGTTGTTCAGAGGACTAGATAATCACTACACTTTGGCAGAAGAGCGCTGAAACAGGATCAGGAACACAGGGTAGACCTGAGCTACTGGAAGGAGAAGTAGGAGACTACACATCTGGGCACCTCTGTCACCTCATCCAAGCCTCACTGTCTCCAAATCCCAGACAGTGCACTAAATTTTGCAAAGTTCAAATAATCTTCCCCAGGTCCTGCATCTGAATTGGACCCTAAGAATCATAGAATAATTTTCAATTTTCCTTCCAGGTATATGTTCATTCCCATGCCCATTCTCAGTTAGAGGACCAAGAAACCAGCTATACAATATATGAGAATTGGATGAATCAGAAAAGTCCTGGGTGTTAGCCCTTTCCACAAGTATTCCCTATCCTGATTACGTCTTTTGCAGCTCCTACTCTATGTAGGTGATGGTCAGTATCTTGGAGTTAGAGGTCCATCTCTGGGATTACATGAAGAGTAGGAGAGACCTCAATAGCTTTGGATTGAAGTAAGCCTAGATATTTTTTACTAGGAATTCTGAGAGTTGGCTCCACAGACATTTCGCCTCAGAAAACCTTTCCTAGTGACAGAAACACCAGTGAATACCACATAGATGTCCAGCCGGGTGCCAATTCCAAAGTGGGAGCAATGTGTACATGGAAGTTTGCATTTATTTTGGACATGGGAGGAGCCAGGGTAGCTTTTCCAGGCTGTAGCTATAGTTGCTTGTCTTGTCTTGACCGTGAATAACTATGGGGCAAAGGATTACTGAGTTGGGGTGGAAAACATTGGCCTGGGGTCCTGACACAGTTAGCAGACTTGTCTGCCAGTGGTGCTGAACTTGCTAACAGAAAAACCAATGTGTTCTCTTTCTTGCTCTCAGCTTCTTTACTTCCCCATCTCCCTTTCCTTAACATTTTCATAACCTGGAATTGGCTATCTGCATCTTGGGAGAAGTCTTGCAGAAAGAATACAAAGGACCCCCCCCCCAGATCATGAGGCTCTGTAGAATTTATTCTCCTTGAACTTTCTGGGAATGATACTTGATTCTATAAGCTAAAGCTTCCTTGGCATATTTTCCCTTTCCTGAAAAAATTCAATAATTGTAGTATATTTTGTTTGTATTATTTTAAATGTAGTGCACGCATATGTGTGTATGTGTATGTTTTCTTCTTCTACCTTGTGGGTTCCAGGGATAAAACTCAGGGTCAACAGGCCTGGTGGCAGGTTCCCTTACCCACAGAAACAACAACTCAGTCATACAATCACTAATTTTTATAAATATTTTGAAGAGTTGAAAATAAATTGTTAGTCTGCAACATCTTCTGAAATCAGTGGAGAGCCATTCTATATATAGGCCAAATTAACCAAATAGAGAGGATCCAATAATTTCTGGAAATGAATAATAGCTGAAAAGGTTTTAAAATAAGTTAAATAAATAAAAAAACTCAAAACTTCCTAAGTTAAGCTACATATTATCTGTAGTCACATCACACCATAGCTCCATTGATTATATTTATAGCCTTAGCAGAGGCATAGTTTTCATTGAATAGAAGACGCGTGAATCTGAGAGATAGAGAATGATTTTTTCCCATTATAAAAATTCCTCAAATAAAGGGAAGCTGAAGTGAAAGCTGCCGGCGCTATAAAAATGTCTGGGACAAATGGCCACAGCCACGCTTCCTCAGATAGAACAAATACTTCTCACCCCCAAAGAAAAGCCACGAAACGTAATATACTTATTTGTGTGTGTGTGTGTGTGTGTGTGTCGTATTGTGAGACAAAGCCTCAGTTTTATCGTTCAGCCGTCTTGTAGAACACATCTCTGTGATAATTTTTGACTGCTGAGGTTTACCATGTAGCATATAGCCCCAGTACAGCCATCCATAGATGCTATGCCTGTGTCAACCCCAAGTTCAGTGAACAACAGGCTATTTTAGCCAAACACCCAGACTCACTGCTGTTCTACTATCTGTGCATCAAACCTGGTGGCTGTAAATGTACATTTGATTTCTTTTTAATGCTTATTTTCTGAATTTGTGTTTTGAATATACATTTTTAAAAACAGTTTATTTCATCAAGCTGGGCCTACTCATTGTCATTTTAATGAATTGTTCAATCTTGGCAGAACTCTTCAGGGTTTGGGAGCCTGCGTGGCCCCAAAGCTATCTGGATATCTATCAGTCAAGATTCTGATCTTTTTAAAATTTTATTTTATTTTTAATTGGAAATAGATTCTCATCTCCTACAATGTATCCTGACGACAGTTTCCTCTCCTTCTACTCCTCACAGCTTCTGCCCATTTCCTCTCTTCCCAGAATCTACTCTCCTTTGTTTCCTTTTCAAAAGAACAATCCCCCCAAGAGACAACCAGAGATCAAAGGAGGATACAGCAAGACTAGGAGAAGGTTTTCAAACTGAGGGTGGGCGAGGCAACCCAAGAGAAGGAAAAGAGTCCTAAGAGCAGGCCAAAGAGTCAGAGAAATACTTGCCGCCACTGTTAGGAGTCCCTCAAATACACCAAGCTAACAGCCACAACCTATACACAAAGGGTCTGGTGCCGACCCATGAAGGTTCTGTGCTCACAACCTCAGCCTCTGTGATCCCGTATAACATGACCTAGGACTTACAGTCTCACTCTGTCTGCACTCACTAAGGACAGATGACAATGGATCCTATTGTTCAACCATTTGTGTATTTGATCTTCCATTCAGCTTCTGATATGAGTCCATTTCACGGTACCTTGGAGCTTGGTGAAGCCTTTTCTGCTTCTGGGTGTGCTAAATTCTGGATATTAGGGTCTCAAAAATAAAATCTCAGTGGTCACAAAGCCATTCTGAGCCAGTGGCTTTTGCAATCTTATCTTACAGACTCTAAGAAAAAATCTATAGACCACAGAGGGTGAGATATAGAGAAAAATGTATTATATGGTCACAGGTGGAAGCTTAAGAGGAGAGGACATAGCTTATGTGGAGCAAGAGGGGCCCCGGGGGATGGGTACCATTGAGCTATTCTGAAGGCTTCTTAAAGGACTTGTAGATTCTGGGGTGATGTATGGGGAGGGGATGATCAAGTCAACCCAATTGGTCCAATTATGAAGACTCCAGGTGTCTCCTTTCAATTCAATCTTGTCCACAAGGGTAAGTGATTACAGGGAAGCAGAATCCAGTCTTCTCTCTGGAGCTTCTTTCCCCTGACGACTCCATTCATAGAAATGCTGCTTTGGGGTCTCTGCCCTTCCTGGCTCATTTCTCTCTCCTTTGTCATTACTTCCACATGCATCTTCATTGCCTTTACCTCTAACTTTCCTCTTCCTTGGGTTTTTATCTTTGATTTTAACTTTATCAGTCCTCAGAGAAATAGACCATGCCCATGCTTCACAGCCAGCCTGTGGCTCAGGCAAGAAGGTAAATGGCAGCTCTCTGGAACTGAACCAGACACAGTCATCTTTGGTTAAAGACCAGAATCTCTAGAAAGCCTGTGCCCTTTTGGACTCAACAGCTCTGGATTAAACTCTCCCCTAGCTGGAGCCTAATGCTCTCTGCAAGGGCAGCAACTAGGGCTATTGCTTTGCTAGCATGTCCTGGCTAGAATAAACAGTAGCATCATGCCACCCAAGAAGTACAATTCTGATTCTATTGGGAAGGATGTGAAGAATCTACGATCACCACTACCAGATGCTGTCTTGAACCAAAGGTGAATGGAGTGTTTGTTCTGCGTTACAGACAAGTGTGTGCACATTGGGTGACTGGTACAGGACAATTGTCTATATTCTGTCAATTATGTTTTAAATAAATGATGATTGGCCAGTAGCCAGGCAGGAAGTATAGGTGAGACAACCAGACAGGAAGTAGAGGCAGGTCAATGAGAACAAGAGAATTCTGGGAAGGAGGAAGCCTATTCCTCCCCAGTCTTGTCCCAACCACAGAAGAAGGAAGATGTGACTGCTCCGCGGAAAAAGGTACAGAGCCATGTGGCTAACATAGATAAGAATAATGGGTTAATATAAGTTATAAAAGTTAATAAGAAGCCTATGTTAATAAGAAGTCTACATTATAACTAACGTAGACTTCTGTGTGATTCTTTGGGACCTAATGACTGTGGGAACTGGGCAGGACAGAAACTCAGACAACAGGTGACTGTGTACACATGTATGTGTGCCTGGATACATATGAGCAGATTTCTGTGTGGGAGTTACAGGAATATGCACTAATACTCAAGTGTGAGGATTATTTTGTGTTTAGGGAAAGTATCGTATACATTGCTGAATGCTGTCAGCATTTAACAGACATTTGCAGAATGAACAGATTATTCCATTTATCCAATACCATAAATATTTATGAAAGAATTTAATGATAATTGGAAGCCTCGTAACTGATGATGATATAAACAAGGGCAAACCTCCTCTAAAACAATTTTGAGAAGAGGGTGTGTCCCAGTCTCTGCTCAGATACTGTCAGCAAGATGGATGCTTCTCTGAACAAATCAGAATTTACCTTTTCTCTTTTCCCCTTTGCCCATACTCCCTTCTCCCTGCTCAGTACTCACAGCCCTGAATCACTGTCTTATTTTCACAGACGTGGCTGCCGCGCTGACCCCTTGCACATCCTGTGCAAGGACCACCCCTTCCACTCCACAGAACTCTGTGAACATCATTGTCTTGATCAACCACTGACGTTTTGTTAAGGGCTGAGGATAAAAGTAAAGAGAATTTTGAAGTTGCAAATAGACCTTTAACAGTGGATGCTAAGTAGACAGTTTTCAGAAAGGTCAGCAGATGTAATAAGCCACACTAAATACAGGGGTCTCCATATGTATAACAGCTTCAGTGAGATACCCATTCCCTTCATCCTTTACAGTTTGGGTTTTGGGTTTCCACTAGGAAAACCTCATGTTCACCTATAGGGGTTGGTTTCCTCCCTAAGTGTGTCTATCCTGTTGCACCTGGGCCCCAAGCAGCTGTAAATGGCTGATACATCTATAAGTATGATGGAATACAAAATCCTAAACTATAAATTTTGGTGGTGTGGGTGATTTTTTTCTTTTAGAACCTTATTGAGCAATTGTTTTTTTCTTTCTAACAGGGTCTCACTATGTAGCTCTGACTGTTCTTAAAGACCAGGCTGGCCTTGAACTTACAGAGATCCACCGGCCTCTGCTTCCGGGTGCTGTGATTGAACGGTTCTTAACATAGACTTTGTAGTTGTCACAATGTCAAAAGTTCAATGGGCATGGGACCCATAATCCCTTTCCTAATGCAGAGAGAAGATCTAGGAAGGCTTGTGCACCTGAAGACCTGTCTTTCTATCCATCTCATCTGATAACCAAATCCTCACTTACTGTTTGATTCTTAGCAGACCAAGCTTGAGCCAAGCCCCCTTTCCACATGTCATATCATCATACCATTCTTAAGACAGGTAGTGATTCTCAGAGTACAGCACAGCTTGAAAAGATACATTAGGGATGTACTTTAGACATTCCTGAAATATAGGTAAGATGCAAGGATTGTTCTTGTGCTCAAGGCCAGGACAGCGCTTACATCATGAGATGATTTCCTTTCTTTAATTAATCCTTTTCCTGTCATGCATTGACTCATGACAAGAGATCCATTAAACATACAGAACAGGGTTTATATTAATGCCATTCAAGATAGCAATTGTTTATCCTCAATTATCCCTGCTAGCTATGCTTTTAATTTATAGCTTTGTCTTTGGCCAGAACATGGTCTTAGACCTCCTTCTTCTATAGATTCTGTGAGCAGGAGGGGAGATCTTTAAAGAGACATTTCTCTTTCAACAGGGGCCCTTGGGGAAGAGAAATGGTTTTCTTATCTATGTCAGTTGCTTTCCTTCTTGCTATAACGAGATACCTGACAGGTGCCACTGAGGAGAAGGAAGGGATTATTTGGCTTTGAGTTCAAAGGAACCGTCCCATCATTGAGAGAAAGGCGTGGTGGAAGAAATGGGGGAGACTGGCAGATAGCATTGCATCCCCTGCCATGAATCAGAAGTAGAAAGTGGAGCTGTGCAGTAAAACCTCAAGGCCCCTCAGAATGACCTGTGTCCTCCAGCAAGGCTCTGCCTCCCCCAAATCTCCACAGCCTTCTCAAACAAAGCCACCAGTTGGGGCCAAGTATTCAAACTGACTAACCTATATGGGACATTTCACATTTAAACTGTGAGTCCACTATATGAAAATTATTCTTAAACCATGAAATAGTTAATAGTTTTATAGGGAACGTTTATAGATCTCCATACCTTCAAAAAATAAAACCACTTTAAAGTAACAAAGTGAATTCAAACACATTGTCTCATTCAGTGAATTATCTGATACCTGCCTAGCAATTGCAAGTCCCCCTACCACCCTGATGAAGGGTTCCTGTGAAGCCATTAGACTGTGTCCCAGAGGAGGAATGTTGGAGAGGAAACTGCCTTTCTCATTCTTTTTGAGGATGGCGATGTAATTTCTCAAGTTTTCTGTCCCTTTATTGGCAGTTTTGACATGACCTTATGGCTGTGCCTCTCAATTATCTTGGATCCATACGCTGTTAAGATGCTAATAAGGGAGGGGACAGTCCTTACTTGAAGAAATGGCCTCCTGCAGTCTGCAGTCGAGTGGTCTGTGTGCTCTTCTTCGGAGCTGTCTGTAAGAGTGAGAGGAACTAACTGCCCTTATTTTCGTTCTCAGAAGGTCACTGATTAGTACATGAAACCATGCACCACTCCCTTTAAAAGTATTTTAAAATCATTTAAAAAGATTCAAGTCATCTAGGTAGCTATGGGCTCATTATGTAAAGCAACATTAATGGGGGCTCAGTAGGAAGAGGACTGAGGCAAAGCAGACACCCAGGGAACAGAAATGGGGAGGCTTTATGAGGTTAATAATTTTCACACCTTTATACCTTTAATAAAAGGCTTGTGTCTAAATTATGAGAATGCTCTTGAGTGCGAGGCATGGGTTTTTGAAACCTTTCATGTCTGAGGATATTTAAACGGCAGAATAATAACTCGACTGGAACTTCTTGGAGTGGATAGGTAGTAAAAATGACAAGGGATCTTCAGAGATGTTTCCATTGGCCCATTCATCATCTGAAACTCCAATACAGTCAGGATTTACTGAAAGAATAACACACTCCCATATATTCGGTGCTGGAGTGTTCTTGGAAACTATCCATCCAATTACATATGTTTCCCCAGGACGGCAGCCGGTTATGGCTGGTGGTGCGCTGTATGGACCCGATCTCAGGCTATTCCTTTCTGCAGGCAGTGGCTTCTGCGTTTCCTTATTTTCTGCTCTAGCTTGTGGATTAGCTATCACTCTGACTCACGGTTATGTGGGATTTTCTGAGGTTAAAGGAGACTCCAACGCAGCTGCCCATGAGACAACAAAAGCAGACGTCTTCCCTTGAGCAGCGCACACCCAAACAACAGTCCTGTGTCAAAATTAGCTAATTAATTAAACAAACCATCACATAGCAAAAGACTATCTATCCAATTTAGATTAGAAAAAACAACAGTGAAAGCAGCAACAAGGAGAAAACAAAGCAAAACAACACATGGGTTTGAGTCTTGGCTCTGTCATTTATTCTGTATCTTTGGCAAGCTATATTCCTTTCCCTGATTCCCACAGTTTTCAAGAGAAAATAAGGCGAATTGTGTTACAGCACCATTGTGAAAATAATTAGGGGGATGAATGGGCAAGTTCTGCATGAGCTATAAATCACTATGCAATTGCTAATTATAATCATAATTCATTAACTCATGCAATATTCATCAGAGCCTTTATGGGCATCACACACTGTGTAAAGCACTTGTCAACCTACAGAGGCAAGTTGAGGCACCCAAAGTGAGGGAACAAAGAGTTTATTTGAGCCCAAGTGAGGCTGGTCATTGGGAATCATCACAAATCGCAGTTGCTTAGAATAAATGCTTAGAAGGAGATCCGACTTACAATGAGGGGATAAGAAAAGAGTAGCAATAGACTTTTGGTTGCAGTCACCTTGTTAGAAAAGAAAACATTCTTGGATGTTGAGAATTTGTGTTTCACTTTTGGTTATAGATGCCAAGAAAGAATTGTGATAAACAGGAACAAGGTATTCTTTAGCTATTTATTATGCTGACGTTAGTATGTCTACAGAGAACTAAGCTCGAGCAGTTAAAAGTTAAAATTAACCAGGTCCTGAAACTGGAATGGAGCAAGTATGCCAGTTATCCCACAGCCCGGGTCTGCCAGGCTCCATAAGGGCTGGCAGACCCTCTTACTGCATTTATGTTTTCGTGCTCTATTGAAATAGAAAGATAGACAAGCTGCTCAAGAACCTACCATCGAGGATAATATCAATGGTTGACATCCATAGGGCACTGTGTGCACAACCAGGGGTAAAGCATGACTTACAAAATTGACCAGAAGTAAAGGGGGAATAATATATAATAGAGGCTTTGAGAAAACTAATAAAACGTACACTGGACCTCACAGGGTTCAGGAGATGCTATTGCAAGCTCCAGGAAGCTCATAACACACAGCAGCTGCAAGGCCCCCTTCCTTTCTCCTAGGACAGTGGTCCTCAACCTTTGAGTCTCCACCTCTTTGGGCATGAACCACCCTTTCACAGGGTTCACGTGCCAGATATCCCGTATTTCAGATATTTACACTATGATTCATAACAGTAGCAAAAATCAGTTATTAAGTAGCAGCAAAAGTAATTTTGTGGTGGGGGTCACCACAACATGAGGAACTGTACTAAAAGGTTGCAGCATTAGGAAGGTTGAGAACCACTGTCCTAAGAGACACATCTGCCTTGGATGCAGACTCTGAAAACCTATAGCAAAGATTACTCGCAACACTTCAGAGGTCCATGAATGGCTGCATCTAGGTCTTTCTGAACATGGCAGCAACTTCCTCCTGATTTCTCAGGCAGCATCTAGCTGGCTGATACATTAGAGGCAACAAAACGCAGAAGCAAATATGGCAACAATGGAGCTGTGGAACTTCCGGCAAAAGAGAGGTTGTAAGGCCCTCTTAAGAACAATTTCTCATTTAATGTTCTTCAGAAATGAATTGTAGTATAAAAGCCATGGAGGCTGGGATCTGGGTGAGATGCTCGGGAGAAGGAGACTGGATCAGAGGAATATATTATGTTCAGAGGAAGGTGTTATTGTTTATTGTCACAGCAAACTGAGTGCTGGGTATTATTAATGCCTGTAACTGGGATTGGTGGCCCATAACCATAACTCAGGAAAGAGAGACAAGAGCATGAGCAGAGATCTGACACCAGCTTAGACTGTATTATGGATTCCAGCACAGTTAGCGTTATGAAAAGAGGGACCCTTTCAAAATAAACAACAAAAACTAAATGCAAAGTCAGTGTCTTAGAAGTCTAGAAATACAGGTTCAGAGGCTAATTACAATAGATTCGTATGTTCTTTGCCACTGTGTGGCCATATACAATACGAGGGCACTGATTGAACTCGTCTTTGTGAGGTTTGTGTTCTGCTGGGGAAGTGTTTGCCTACACTTACTGCAGCGATGGCCATCTCAGGGTCAGGATCACTCTTCCGTAATGGCAGAGAAAGCCACAATCAGGTATGGACAGAAGACTGAGGTGATATTTGGGGTATGTTCAGCGATGCCCAAGTCTAGCTTAAGTTGTGACTTGTTACTTAAAGGAGTGAATTTTCTATATCAGAGCGGAATTTGTCAGAGGTTTTTTGGAGTAGAATTGTGGCAAATTTAGATTTTAAATGTAGAATAATGATCCCTGAGCACTGCGAAGAAGTAGCACTGAAAGCTGGAGACATGTTAGCATGAGTACCAGAGGACACATGATGGACGACTTACAGTCTTCCCTCTTAACATTTACATAATGGTATAGCCAGAAGGTAGAGGGTAGGAACTGATTGAAAGGGTAATGGATTTTGCTTTTGAACACTGGGAGATTCACTTTCAGTTTGGAAAATTTTGCTGGTCCTGTGTTTTTCACAGATCTTATGAATTTTGAATGTCACTGCCATGCACAGTATAAACAGGATGAATGTCAAGGTTGTTATTATTGAAGAGGTGAACCTCTTTCTCCCGTTCACTTTTACATCCAGTCTTGCCCTTCCATATTTCCTTCAGCACAAAGACTGGCTTTCTTGAGTAGGCGAGAAAGCAGGTTGGTGTGTGCACTGTGGTTTTATGACTTGGCATAGGTGTTTTCTCATACCAGTCACACGGGACAGGTCTCATTCAGACATGAGTTCTTGCAGGGCTTTCGTCATATGTACTGGCTGCTCTTTATTCATACATGGCTTGCAAAATGTTCGTGATTTGAAGCAAAGCGTCAGCCTGTTTCTGGTTCACTCATTCAGATATGGTGATTGATTAGCAAGTTATATGAACTTATCATTGTTTTATTTGGCATCATGCATATTGATGATTTTATGTGTCACTAAGAAATAAACAATAGTTTAGTTACTTTTGAGTGGATAATTCTTGAATGGCCTATAGTGTCAGAATACATGCTTGTCAGCCTCTCTGACAGCCACCTCAGGGTAGATGTGGGCTTGCCCATGCATGTGCTGGGAGAACTGTGTGTGTAAGTACTGATTGAGTGGATATGTGGTATGTGAAAATAAACAAGCAAAATATTTCCCATCTTGGTACACTTCCTGATAGAACCCCTGATAGCAAGTCAGTGACAGTAGCCAGAATGGAAATAGATGGCGTGAAGGGACCTATTATTTTATTTATAAAATATTGAACTTTTATGACCTGCCTGACAGGTGAAATTCAAATCACACAAGAAACTTTAAACCAAAATTATGCTTAACATGTTTCCTTACCAAAAACAATATAAGTGATATACATTTCATGACAAACAATTTTCTTGAATCAAATTGGCAAATTTGTCATTGGGTGAACTACTGAGCTAATGATTATTGATGAAGAGTTTGACTTCTACTTTGATGGACAGCCTCAAGGCAAGGCTACAGCGATCTTTGCAGCAACAATACAAGTCTTACTGAGTTTATTTGCATTACTACAAAATGATTTGAAAATGACTGAAGATACCAAGGACTGGAATTCTATAAATACTTTCTATTCAAGAAGAAACTAGCAACAAAAAGATGTCTACACCAAGTAACAAAAGAACTGCCCCTGAATTAAGAAGACAAAATCTTTCTAAAAATCTGCAGCAGGCGCTTGCTCACCCCTCACTGATCAGAACTGTGTCAGACAGAGAATCTCAGCCGCATAGAGGTTCTGGGAAATATAGCCGGACACACTGCATCCTTGGGTGTGGCTTAAATTCTAAGGCTAAGGAAAAAAGAGAAATTGAATAATGGAAAAGCATCAGGCAGTGTTTCTCTGCCCTCAGCTGAAGTTCTTACTCTCTTTTGCTCATTTTTAAACTCACTCTCTGTAATTCAGGTTTAAGTTATTTTAAAAGTTGTTGCTGCTCCCCTTAAATCCGGTTTAACTCAGGCTCATGAGGAGCTCTAGGCTGTAATATATCAAGCAAATGACTGCAGTGCTGTATGGAGAAAGACAAGGTAGTTGCCTGCTCAAGGCCACAAAATGACACACAAAACCTAGGCAACCCTTCCAGAATTTTGTCCAGTGCCATTTCTGTGCCAAAACCAATCAAATGGACATTGCTTTTCCCTAAACAAATACTCTATTTATAAACCATTTCTATAGTTAACTTATTTGCATTTCTAAAGTAATAGAATTCAGTTTCTTGCTACACAAACATAATTGTGATGGCAGTTACCAATGTTTCATATGGCAATTCTTACATATTTTATCAGAGGATTAAGAATCTATCTAAGGGGAAGAGGAATTTATAGGGGCTTCTCTTTTTTCCTTGATTATGAATATTAAGGTACAGTACATCAAAATCCATCACTACGAAATGTTCATTGTAAGACTTGCAGCTTTCTGGTGTTTTTGGGTCCTTTGGGGGTGCAGTGCCTCACTGTGTGATGTAGTGAGAAGATAAAGGGCAGGAGAACCTGTTCCTCTTTTAATCTCTCTGGCATGATGATGGTCCTGCGCAGTCACTTCCCTTGTCTCTTACTCTTTGGAACTCTCTTCTGCCATAAGACTTTGGACTTGAGTCAGGATCTCAGGTCTGACTGTATGCTGAGACTACTGCAGAGTATTTTAGATGGTCAGGGTCTATCCTGAACCCAAGGATTAGGGTTTCATTGGCTCTCAGTATTGGGGGCAGACATCTGTACTTTGGGAGAAGAGTCTCGGGTAATGCTAGAAGAAAGAAAGAACAGAAATCCATTAGAGCGCTAATACTGATGCTCAAAGGACGGTCTACTTAAAGCAGCATTAGAGTTATGTCCAGAATTCAGCATCTCAGCTCCTGCCCAGTTGGCTGGATCAGAATCTACATGGACCAATCAGAATCTACATGGACCTCCTCAGGTACTTTGGGGTGCTGTGAAGTTAGAGAGGCACTTCTGGGGTTCCTCCTTATGTCTCTCATTTATGAGCCTATCATAGCAAATTGCTTCCTGGATGAAAGGTCTTCAGTAGCTCCATGTGCAATCTGAATTCTTCAGTAGGATCCTTTGAAAGTTCATCTTGTTCTAACCTTGCCTGCTTCTATGATCCTTGTCTTTGGAAATAGCTGTTCTGTTTGCATCTTGAATGACTCTCATCTGTTTTTACATGGTCCTGGCTTCTTTACCTTCTAGATCCAGCCCAGAGTTGGGTTTGCCTCTACCACTGCACACCATGGCACGAATCTTTATGCTCTGACTTGTGAGTTGCTTGATGCACACTCACAAGTCACCTTTCTATTGGTTTTCTCCCCTTCTTACTGAGACTGTGAGGCCCTTGAAGACAAACACGACATCCTGATCACCCTCCAATTCAGAGTACATACTCAATGAATATGGCAGACATACAAAACATGTTTATTATCTGGGCTTGCTGAACTGAACTGACCATTGACTTGGAGATCAGGTGGAAAATGTCTCATTATGCAATACTACTAGCTTCTCTTAGTCTTGCTAGTCTCCTCCCAATGGCATTCAAGGTACTTTCCTGCTTTCATAGTTACAGTGGAGAGCTTTTCATTCAGTTTCAGCTAGTCATGGTTCCTGATTATTGAGTCTTTGACTCTCATGAATTTACCAGAAATCATTGACACATAGGTAGATGCAGTGTTTCTCTCTGTGTCTCTGTCTCTTCCCCCTCTCTCTCTTTGTGTGTGTGTGTGTGTGTGTGTGTGTGTGTGTGTGTGTGTTCTAGCATCCATGTACAATACTGAGCATATGGAGGTCAGAGAACACCTTCAACATTATCCCTCACATTCCATGTTGACTGGGACAGGATCTCTTGTGCATTGCTGTGGATGCCAGGCCAGCAGCCTGATGGACTCACATCTGAAGCATTGCCTGTCTGCCTTCCATCTCACCTTTGGAGCACTGAAATGACACATGTACACTTTTGCATCCAGCTTTTCCCGAGTTCTTCAGATGTGCACTAAGGTTTGCAAGCTCACGCCACAAGAACGTTAGCCACTGAACTGCCTCTCTAGACCACTGAAAACTTTTTACATTTATGTGTTTTAGTTAATATGCCTTTGTTCACAGATCTTGGAATAGAGTAAAAATACTATATTAGTTTCTGTTAGAAATAAGCACTGTCCTGTAGTTCTAAAATTGCATGAAATTAGGATGAATGAATTTAGAATCATGCAGCTGGATGCATGGGGAGCTTCTTACACAGACTTGGTATTTCCAATATCTTACTTGTTTTTCAATGGAATTGTGACTATTTCTTTTTGTTCATGTTCCTTAAGCAGGACTTTGATCAGCTAGAGATGTGTGGGTCTTGACCTGCCAGCATCTCTGATCTCAGCTTCCCAGGTATCTTATGGAACACAATAGACATTTTTTAAATTTCCCTTTGCCATTTATAGATTGCTGTTCTGGTTTTGCCCTGGCAGCATCCTAGTAAAGGGGGCTTATAAAGCGGGAATTCAGTTGGGTTGCTCCAGTTTGCAGCTGATAGGCAGGCTTAGAAGCCTCTAACATTCTCCCAAGAGCTGATTTCTGTTTCATTTCACTCAGAAACACCTTGATATACTCAGTCCTACAGACTCCGTGACTCCAGAATGACTGGGGCACTCAGACTGGGGCTCATATTCCTAAACATGCTGAGCTTATGGTAACCATCTTTTTTTTCTTACATTATTTATTTTATATCCTGGCCCCAGTTTCCCTTCCCTTTTCTCCTCCCATTCCCTCCTCTCCCCTTTGCCCATCCTTCCATGCCCCCCAAATATTCCTCCTCTGTTTCTGTTCAGAAAGAGGCAAGCCTCCCATTGGTGTCAACAAAGCATGGTATATTTAGTTGCTGTAGGGCTGAGCTCCTCCCCTTGTATTAAAGGCTGGGCAAGGCAGCCCAGTATGAGGAATAGGGTCCCAAAAGCCAGCCAACGCACTCGGGACAGCTCCTGTTCCCACTGTTATGAGTTCCACGAGTAGACCAAGCTACACAACTGTTACATGTCTGTAGAGGACCTAGGTCTGTCCTGTGCAGGCTCCCTGGCTCCTATGAGCCCAGGTTAGTGATTCTGTGGGTTTTCTTGTGATGTCTTTGACCCCTCTGGCTCTTACAATCCTTCCTCCCTCTCCTCAGCAGGATTCCCCGAGCTCAGCCTAATGTTTGGCCATAGGTCTCTGCATCTGCTTCCATCAGTTACTGGATGAAGGCTCTCTGATGACAATTGGGGTAGTGACCAGTCTGGTCCCAGGAGATGGACAATTCAGGCTACCTATTCACTATTGCTAGGGGTCTTAGCTAGGGTCACCCTTGTCGATTTCTGGCAGTTTCTCTTGCACAAGGTTTCTTAAAGGCAATATCCTTTTGTAGACAACAAACTCCCTATGTCTCCTTCCTAGACATAGACTGTGAAGCTGAGTGTGTTGTCACAGCCACCATACAGTGTGTTGGGAATAGCCCAGCCCTAAGTGTCTGACTCCCATGGTATTTTCCACAGAGAACCTTGATGCCATGGTCCTTACTCTGTAGTCTTTTCATGGATCTCATATTCTGCAAGGCTCCATCCTGACTATACTACAGGTCAACTGAAATAGACTAGAATATTTTTAGAGGACAGAAGTCAGCAGAGAGAATAACCAGTCACTAAGAAACTTGACTCGGTCAGATGGGGTCTTGGGCTATCTTCTGCTAGAAGCCTTTTATCTGTATTCTTTCCAGTAGCCAGTAGGGTACTTCCAAGAATATCTTTAGGTTTCCTTACTTAGGCCTTGAGGTCTTCAGCACCAAAGAGTCTCAGGTGAAATATCCACACTGTGGCTTTCTATCTGAGATCCTGTCACACACTGGCTAGTCTCACTGAGGACAACATCAGGCTACACACAAGCTAATGTCCGAGCCATCAGCTCTTGAGAACAGATAGTGAGGCCCCCTAAGAAGAGCACTTTCCAGGCAGGACAACAGGTCACGTGGAAATGTCAGGCCCTTACAGGGGAGGTGCTTCCCATTCCTAAAGCACATTCACATCTTTTTATCTCACGGATCTTTACAGCCGTCCTGAGATAGACACCATCACCCCTGTGTTAGACACGATAAAGATCTATGCACACAGAGATAAATGAGCTGCCTCTAACAGGGTGGGAACCACAGCAGATCTGAGATACTGCTCCAGTCTGACCCGCTCTCTGTTTCTTAGACTGCACCCACTGACCCTAGCAAGCAGCTGATCCACCCTTGTCATCAAAAGGCAGGGCAGCAAAGGTGGAGGTGGCCAAAGTTGCCCAGCTAAGGATGGGATGGCTGGGACTCAAACATGATTCTTTTCAACTCTAAAGCCCTCTGATCTTTTTATTTCATGAATCTGGCATGATCCTTAAAGGCTTGAATGATAAACTGTGTTTCCTAAACATTTTGACACATACCAGTGTGAATCAGCTTAATACATTTAGGTGAACACACACACACAGACAGACAGACATACAGATACACACATACACAGACTCACATATACGCACAAGCACACACACACACATGCACACACTGACACACACATACACACATAGACACACACAGACACACACATAGACACACACACAGACACACTCAGACACACACAGTCATACATATACACAGACACACACATGCAGACACACAGACACACTCATAGATACACACACAGACATGCACACACACACACACACACACACACACACACACACACATACACACACACACACACAGGGACAGGGACAGGGAAAGAGAATGAAAGTTTTTTGCAAATAAAGCACTTTACTTTTCTACCCAATCCTCTCACTTGTGAAATATTCCCTGAGGAATGACCCTGGCCTATGATTTCAGAGCATCCTTCCTTCACTGTGCTAAACATTCATTGTTTTATTTATTGAAAATGTTTTCTAGTAAGTCACAAAATTGCAAGGAGAATATACACTTGATGGCAGCCTTGGCAATGATTGGCTTGGACATCACAGCCTGGAATGGTCTTCAGTTTCTTCTGGCCTCTGAGACAGTCACAGACTCCTGGTCATCTCCCAGGCTGATCTGTGGGGCTCTGGGCACTCCTGGAGGTACCACTAGCAGTGGGGAGCCTGTATAATGAGCCCATTCTTCACAGCTTACCCTTCCAGATGACTGTGAGCGGTAATAAAAATGGGAGCAAACAGAGAGAGTTTAGTGTGTTTATTGCTGCTATTGAGAAAATAATGTGATAATAAACAGGGCCAGTAATGGAAATTGCTTCTAAGAATAAAATTATGTTATTATGAGTTACACACCGACATCAGAAGGCATTTCATCTCCAATTGAGAAGTGCCTGGCTGGTTGGTGCTGTTCAGAGGCCTTTGCTCCTGGGAGCCCCATGCCTTGCTCTGCTTGCCAATTTGAACTTTTAGCCTCATTGCTTTCTTGGAGTGGCTGATCTTTGGAAACGGGGAAGCTCGGGCTGCGCTGCATTTTAATTAGTATATTTAATCCCCAGGACTGTGTGTGGAAGCACAGTATCTTCCTTTGTGGAGTCTCATTAAGTCTGGATGGAGAAGCCCCCTTTTTTGGTATATGATGAAGGGATTAACCCTGAGCACAGTTTAAATGGTCTGTGTGGAAGACATCTCCTTTTATATCTGCTAATTGCCAATCATTTCATTAGCACAGGCATGCAGTAAAATTAAGGCTTGAGAGGTCAGTTCTGCTACTAATTGGAGAGAAAATGACAGAGAAATGTCCAACTTGATAAGCTGAGAAAACTGATGATAACTAGTCTTTAGTATATCTGTAGGTTTATCATTTGTTTACAAAAAGCAAATTTGTGTGTTGATGAAATGGTTGGCTTATTTATTTACCATAAAGAGTAAGATTTTGACTGGGTATTGGCACAGTAGGATAAGGGCATCTTCAATGTTTTTTTTATAATTGAGCAACATTTTGATTTTATAACTGTCAATACCAAGAATGCATTTTGCAATAATAAAGTGATACCAAATGGCAGAAGTCTGCTTAAGGTCATTTCTGAAATTATTGGAAATTCTGTCCTCATCTTAAGCCAAAATTCATTTAATACATGCTTGAATAAAACTCAAGTCAGCAACATAAATGGCATTTTTTTCCCATCAAACGTCCCTCAGCTGGCAAAAAAAGCTACACAATTTGATACTTGTATGATGAGGAATGATGGTAGGGAATTATTAAGCATCTTTACTTTCCATATTTAAACCATTATATTTTTATGAGAGCAGAAAAAACTTTGAATGCACAGGATAAACATAAGTGGTCATCGTTAACCATAGTCTGGAATCTAAGCTGAGATGCTTGAGGCAGTAACATTACATATTCTGATAGTACCTGGCATCAAGGCGCGCATGCTGCATTGCGCTCATGCTGGGAGCTCCCTTCAAGGCTGTGGTGAAGTTGCACAACACACTCAGGGAGCCCGGTAGAAAAGCACCTTGGATTCAGGACACATTTGAGTTAATTTTTATTTAATGCATATTCCCCACATTTTATAGCAATATTTCCCACAACCCCTACATTGGTCATAGCCACACTTGAGTGCCTGGACTCTAGAGTGTATATTTCGAATTGAGAGTGTCTCTGCTGAATGACCCTCTCCTTTCTTGGGCCTGGTTAATGAGCTGGAGACAGCATGGAAGGCTCCCTTGAGGAGGCATTGCTTGGTTCTTTTGTGATGATAGCTCCTTTTTATTTGTATGAGTCTGTGTGCATGTGTGGGGGGGTGTTATCTAGTGAGTGCTGTGTCACACAAATGGGCGAGTTGGTATATAGTGTGCATGTCTGTGTGCTTGTGTGTCTAAGCAAAATGTCAGCCTCAGGCACCTCCCTCAGTTTCTCCCCACCTGATTTTCCTTTGAGAAAGGGTCTTTAATTTTTACCTGGAGCTCACCAGCCAATCCAGCTGTGCTGCTTGGTCAGGAACTCCAGGGATCCAGCTGTCTCTATCTCCATCACACTTCATCTTCACTTCTCCCTACACCCTTCTCCCATTCTGAAGTTGGGATCACATATATGTCCCATCATGCTCACCAATATTTTGCCGGGGATTCTGGAAGTTGATCTTAGCCCCTCATGCTTGACCAAGAGCACTTTCTCAACTGACCCATCTCACTATACTCCAAACAGCTTGCTCTTCTCATAGAAGAGTTCTTCTAAGAGCCAAGAGAAGAGAGCATCCTTGTTATTCAAGGAATGGGATTTTACAACTTCCTTTCTTTCCCCACCCTAACAGGTACCTACCCCATCTCAGTAATTGTTCCTATTAGGAGTGGAAACATTAGGGCAGCATTCTCTGAGTTAGATTTTCAAAAATCACTGGAGTTTATTTGTGAGATGAATTGTCAATGGCTCCAAATTTCATATAATATTCCCCCTTTCTCACAACCGCTCTATCGAATACATTTTTCTGCTTTTCAGCTTATACCCATCATATATAGTGATGGGCTTCGTAAAAAGATTTTCATTAAAGTGTGTCATGTACTTTGAACATGTTCAACTCTGATAAACTCCCATTCCTTCCCCACCTCCACCAGCCTTTTCCTTAGCCCTTTCCCTCGTGTGTTCTGTATATATTCTACATGTCTAAACAAAACACAGTTGTTTTAATCACATAAACTCACAGAAGACGCCTTGACTATGTTCTTTGTATGTTTCTACTTAGCTAGAAATATCTTTAATAATAGTTGATTTCTCTCCCCCCCTTTCTTCTGATGTATTACCCAGTCTGTCACACAACAATGCAGTTTTACATGCACACGGTACATGCTCGGCTCCTAGCTATGTCCTTTTTTAAGAAAATTGAATGTAAGTCAAGGGGAAGAAGAAACAGATACCATTTCTTTGAATTGGTCACAGAGAAGAACATGTTACTGATGTCAGATTTTATTTGCTGTTTGAAGTAGCTAACATCTTTAGGAGCAAGAATAAATTCTCCCAGACCTTGAACACTATCTATTAAATATAGAATATTCTCTTGGTAAATATAATTTCCAGCCCTTTCTCTGGCAACCAGTGGGGAGACAATAAAGTTAGCTCCTTTTTGTAGACTGCCTTTTTCTAATATCCTTCTATTGCTCCATTTACCTGCTCCTACACCAATGACTCCCCCTCCCTCTCTCCCTCCCTCCCTCCATCTTTCTCTCCCTCTCTTCCCCCACTTTGGTAAGTATAAGTATAGATAGCAAAACACAGGTGAGGTGTCTGGATAAGAGGGGAGTAAGGGAAAACAAAGGATGTATGTAGTGTATAATGTATGTAGTGTTAGTTTCTTTCTGAGAGGCAAATGAATTAATCTAAATATAATGTCTCCACTGTAAATTGCTGGCCCCCTTACCAGGATGATAAGCTGTTTTAGGGAATTGGTTAAAATGATTGGTTGAGATCTCATTATGGATTGGTACCCACTTCCATCAGATTCCTCAATTGTGCCCTACCCTTCAATAGTTCAAAGATGATCTTGTTTCAAAACAGGTTGTCACAAATATCTTTAGTTAACCTGTGATGAGTTCAACTGTGGGGTGCTTCCTTAACTAATACAACTGCAGTCCTTACGAAAAAAGGATATCAGGGTTCTGGCACATATGCAAGGAAAATGTATTAGGATGATGAAGTTCATGAAGCTGAAGACAGTGGAAACTGAGGGAGACTGTGGGGAGCTGGGAGGAGATTCTCCCTCCTAAACTTCAGATCCCTGACAACACCTTCATCTAAAGCAGTGCTTCTCAACCCTCCTGATACTGCGGCTCTTTACCATAGCTCCTCATGTTGGGGTGACCCTCCCGCAACCATAAGATTATATTTTGCTACCTCATAACTATTATTTTGCTACTGTTATGAATAGTAATGTAAATGTTTGTGTTTTCTTTCTTTTTTGTTTTATTTTTTCATTCAAAAACATAATTAAAGAAATAAAATTTTTATATTTCTTCCCCTTCTCCCGGTCCTCTCTCACTACCCCCCAACCCCTCCTCCCTCCCCCTTCTTCCTTGAAAGAGGGTATGGTGCCCTGCCCTGTTGGAAGTCCATGGCCCACCCCCCTCCCTCCTGGCCTAGAAGGTGTGCATCCAAAAAGATTCAGTTCCCAAAAAGATAATACATGCAGAAGAGATAGGTCCTGGTGTCATTGCTGATGGCTTCTCCTCCCACCCCCTTTCGCCGCCACATTCAGAGAGTCTGGTTTGATCATATACTCATTCAGTCCCAGTCCAGCTGGATTGGTGTGCTCCCATTAGTTCAGGCACACTGTCTCAGTAGGTGGACCAGGCCCTCACGGTCCTAACTTCCTTACTCATCTTCTCCCACCTTCTGCTCTTCAACTGCACCTTGGGAGCTCAATCCATTGCTCTGATATGAATGTGGGTCTCTGTCTCTATCTCCATCCATTGGATGAAATTTCTATAATGGTGATCAAGATAACCATCAATGTGACTATGGGACAAGGCTAGTTCTGGCACCCTCTCCTCTGCTGCCCGAATACCTAGCTGGGGACATGCCCGTGGACACCTGGGATCCCCTTCAGGGCCAAGTATCTTGCCAACCCTAAAATGGCTCCCTTACTGTAGATATCTTATTCCCTTCTCCAATGTCCACCTTTCCTCCATCTTCACCTTCCCACTCCCCCAAGCTCTCCCAAGTCCTTCTCCCTTCTCCTTCTCCCTCTCCCCTTCCCCTACTTCCCTACCCCCCACCTCTATCCCCACCCCCTGGCTTCCAACTTTTGCCTGATGATCTTGTTTGCTTCCAGCTTCCAGGAGGATCTGTATATGCTTTCTTTGGGTTCACCTTGCTATTCGGCTTCTCTGGGCTTGTGAGCTAAGTGCTTAGTGTCCTTTATTTTATGGCTAGGGTCCACTAATGAGTGAGTACATACCATAATCATCTGTCTGGGTTTGGGTTACCTCACTCAGGATAGCATTTTCTATTTCCATCCATTTGCATGCAAAATTCAAGATGTCATTGTTTTTTACCGCTGAGTAGTATTCTAATGAGTATATAATCCACACTTTCTTGATCCATTCTTCCATTGAGGGGCACCTAGGTTGTTTCCAGGTTCTGGGTATTACAAACAATGTTGCTATGAACATAGTTGCACAAATGCTTTTGTAGTATGATTGGACTTCTCTCGGGTATATTTCCAAGAGTGGTATTGCTAGATCCTGAGGTAGGTTGATTCCCAATTTCCTGAGAAACCGCCACACTGATTTCCAAAGTGGTTGCACAAGTTTGCATTCCCACCAGCAATGGATGAGAGTTCCCCTTACTCCACATCCTCTCCAGCATAGGCAATCGTTGGTGTTATGGATTTTCGCCATTCTGACAGGTGTAAGATGGTATCTCAAAGTTGTTTTGATTTGCATTTCCCTGATCGCTAAGGAAGTTGAACATGACCTTAAGTATCTTTTGGCCTTTCGAAATTCTTCTGTTGAGAATTCTCTATTCAGATCCTTACCCCATTTTTTAATTGGGGTATTTAGAATTTTAATGTCTAGTTTCTTGAGTTCTTTGTATATTTTGGAGATCAGACCTTTGTCTGATGTGGGGTCAGTGAAGATCTTCTCCCATTCAGTAGGTTGCCTTTTTGTCTTAATGACTGTGTCTTTTGCTTT